>JAJKFL010000237.1:4487666-4695460 GCA_021186555.1 Reticulitermes speratus | reverse complement strand
ATGTAATAACCCCTTCAACTGAATAAAACTTCCTTTTTGTTCATGGCTGTATACATATCAGGATCTTAATACAAATCTGAATTCAGAAACTGACACAATGTTCGTGATTTCAGGCTTCCGCCGCGATGATGTTGAGAACTGCGCTCTTTAGGATATTACGCACCACCGAGTGGTAATCCTTACCGACGTTTCGGTCCCATCTTCAAGGGTCAAGAGGTCTTCACAGATACATTCTCCCGAAACGTCGCTAAAGGATTACCACTCGACGTTGAGTAATATCCCAGAAGGGCGCAGTACTGATAAAATATTTCTTATATATGTTCATGTTGACATTCATGGGTTATTCCTCGCGACTTCTTGTATTGTGTAATTTTCCCCACACTTCCGTCTAAACACTAGCTCGTCTTACCTGCTTACGATTTGCACAACCCAACACACACAAAATGCTATGATAACCGAACTTTACTGATCATATCACGAACAGACTACATAGCAATCACACCACCATGACATTTTAAACTGCAAAACAGGAAGCTTTTCGAATCCAAAGGGGCATTTCCCACAAACGCGGAATTCAAAGATGTACTTACTTTCTGCGTGCTAACATGACGAACACGTTTCGTGCGCTGAACCAAACAATAGAACCTCACAACCATGTATCAATGGAAAAATTTCACTGCAGCCTCTGTTTGTGACAATTTCCATGAAACTGAGATATTGCACACGCCTGTCCTCTCAGAGAACAGGTATTCCTTCAATACAAACGCAAAACACACTCAACGAACCGCCGAAGCAGCCATTATACCACTAGATAATCTGTGCCCTTGCCCCTCTGCAAAGGCGGAGCACGGAAGATAAACAGCAAAACACACGCCACAAGTGGCAAAACGTCTTAAAGAGGTAAGGAATGAGAATAAAAATAGTATCTGAAATAATTCCTACACTACAGACGCACGCACACAAGTACGGTCCGCACAAACAGTCACTAACCTAACTGTAACCTTACTTTTTCTATGGTACAGAAACAAGGAAACCAAGACCGGCCAAGAGTGACCTGCAGCGCCACGCACGGGAGCCAGAAGAAAAGCGATGAGTTACGATTAAATTCGCATTTTTCCACACAAATAATAATTTCATTACATAAATACTGTATTAGCAATTCGAACAGATAGTGAATGAAGAGTTGTAAAGTACTTGGTCTTATAAATTATAAATTTCGTCAATTATAATTCCCTTCCTCTGCGATGCTAAGCTGTGTAGCTGGTGTTGCACCGGAAAAAACGTAGCGTCAGGATCTGAAAATACTACAATCCTGTAGCATTCCAGAAGACCCGAATCGTCAAAATTAACATTGTGAAAACCTCCCACCCTTCTTGGATTCACTCTTTAAACCACACATAATGTAAAAACCTGTGTTATGTACACAGTTTAGCAGGCCAGCTGAAAGTGTCTCGTTGTCCGCGAAGAGATTCAAAATTACGGAATTTATTTTAACCAACTCGCTGTCCAGTTTCTTAAGTTGTAGGTACCGTGCATTTCATCGTCAGCTTTAAGTCAAAACCAACAAATGTACAAAGTTATTAACAAGTATAAGATGTAAACTTTACGTTACTTGTACCGTACATTTTTAATTATATATATGTTATGCAGACAAATGTACACAGTATTATGTGTATTATGTATTATTACATTTGTCTGCATAACATATATATAAGTATAAGATGTATTTATAGTCCCTACATATGTTTCGGCAAATTGCCATCCTCGGGTGGTATTTATCAAAGAACTACAAATACTTGTATTTGGATGCAACAAGTACCTGTAGTTCTTTGATAAATACCTCCTGAGGATGACAATCTATTTGCCGAAACATATGTAGGGGTTGTAAATACATCTTATACTCACTAATAATCTTGTGCATTTATTGGTTTTGACTTAAAGCTCGCTTTCCAATATTTCCGATTATTCCAGTGACGGTAAGTGCTCCTTATAGGTTGGCGGCCCTGGACACTAACAGCCTTCTCTGACAACTGAACTGCCCGCTCATCAGCCAGAGAAATCAAGCAGCACCCATCGCATTTCTTCATGGCCCATTTCACCCTCCCCTCTTCTGCGTCTGTATCTAATATGTGGTCTCCTCCTTCGTTTTACACCAAAACTCGGCGTGCATTTCTATTCTCCTCTATAGATGCCACATCCCATGCCCATCTCATTCTCCATGACTTGATCACCCTAACAATATCCCATGAAGAATGCAGATTGTGAAGTTCCACATTAAGCGATTTCCTTCATCCTCCAGTTCCTCTCCCTCTTAGACCCAAATATCTTCCTCAGCCCCTATTCTTGAACAATCTCAGCATATAATCTTCCCTTGTTATGAGACACCAAGTTACATACCCAAACAAACCAACAAGAAAACTATGATTCTGTGTACTTCAGTCTTAAATGCTTTCAGATGGCGTACCAAAGGGTAGCAGGCGTAACCTAAATTTATTCTGCGCCTAATTTCTTAATGCAAACAGCTTAGATCTGTTAGTGTCATTCCCAAATACATGCCACACGGTCCCTTAAATCCTCAGTCACGTACATTGTGTTCTGTGGTCAAAACCAACTGGGAGTCTCAGGTTTGCAACATGGTGACTATAACTGCTGCTAATGCTAGTGATGATGATGATGATGATGAGATGTGGTGGTGGTGATGATGGTGATCCAAGGTGCACAAATGTGCAGGTTTATAGCACAACCTTCACATATTTGTTCACATACCCAACTGCCAACTGATCATGTCACACACACAGTCATTAAAAACAGGTATTTATGTCAGCCATGACAGTCATTATTGCACAGCTCTTGGCCCAGAAGTTGTGATAACATGGCCTTAGAGTATAAATTCCCTGCTATAGCCATCAGATAATTTCCTGATAATAAGTAAGCTTTCTCTGAAAACTTTCTACAAGTCTTGATACAGATATTCTTTCGCTCTTCTGCAAATACAGCAACCATTTTGGTACACTAATATTTTAGGTCTGTGTCCCATATCTACAACTCTACACCGTCAAATGTGTTCACAAGTTAGATGCCATGTAAATAACACGTTTTGCGGCTCTTCATTTAGCTGTGGAAGAATATCCACTGACTGTATACCAATTTCATAAGGTACTGTAAATTAAGCAATAACAGTGTCCTCAAGTTTTGTTTTAAACTGTAAATTCACAACAATCTTCTTTAAACGATTTACTTTACATGCATGAAACGTTTTATGTTTAAAATGTGTCTACAGAACATTTTTAACTTTTTAAACGCTGTTGTTTGAAATTGTTGCTCTACAACTGCCACGGTAGTCAATACAAAAGAATCAAAGATGACCTTGTGGACCCATAGTACTTACAAGGGCCAATGGCAGAAATGCATTAAAATACCTCACACTTAAACTGGTGGAAACAACATTATCTGTTACAGCTGTTACAAAACCAATTAAGGTGTAACTGTCACAGTAATTTATATTACAGTTAATCATAATCAGCAGGTCAGTAAACATGTGGCAGCCCACACACTAATGCACATTTGAAGGTGAAGGTATTGTCCACGTAGCACAGACATGAAACATCCAACTAAAGACAGCCACTGGATTTGCAGAAAATATGCAGGATTTCTTATTCTTGTGGTAATTGATGCCACCAAAGCCTCATCAAATGTTGGGACTCAAACAGAAATTTGTGGCTCCAATGATTTTAGCCCTGTTATAATCTGAAGTTACGGTTCATAGCACGATGCAAACAGACAGCATTTATCTTTCCTTCTCATAAACTATTTTGCAACTTACATTTGGGTGCCATTTTGTGATACTATGTTTATTCTTAACAGCTTTAAAGTGGCATAAAAACCTGAACTTGTAACACATGAGTAAGAAAATATATATTTTAAAAACTGCCATGGCTAAGTCACTTTTCTGGCACTACAGAAAATACAGCTGGTGACTTAATGCATATGACAGCAACAGCAGTAGGGTGCTCAGGCTGTTCTGAAAGCCTTCATATTCATTACAAACAAGCCTCGACTTTAATGCATGGAATGTTACACAGTTCAATTAAATAACCTACAAAGCAACATAAGAGGCAGCAGAGTGTGAGTAACAAGAACACCACCTCACCGGCACTCGCTGACAAATATAACAGAATATGCACATTCAAACATCACTTTGACATAATCCTAAGCGGTTCCATCCACCTCCCACCCTCAATAAGTCTTTAAGATGCACCTTAATGATTATCATGATACTTTATGCTTAGTTTGCCCAGCAGTTACTTAAAGAGCTTTCCTCACCACATTATGCACACATTTCTTGTCTCCCACTTTCAAGCCATACTACCTACATTTCACTACTTTCACCTGAACAAATCACCAATTTCCATGTCATGTTGTATTACACTCCATCTCTCGTTCTAAGCACCTGGTATACTGGCATTTTAATTTGTCCAACTTCTAAATATCCTTACGAACTTTATCGTTCCTGTCATTCAGATGTATTCCATTTATAACAGTATGTGAAACTACACAACATATTCTCATGATGGTATCACTGTATCCATGGCCAGACTTAAGGGTGGGCCAGCTGCCCGGGATGCCAACCTATAAAGGGCGCTAAGACGTCACAGGAATAATCGGAAATGTGGTGCCAGTAAACTGAGGTGTCCCCACAGGAAACATTTCACCGCAAATTATCCGCAATTTGGACACACGGCTTGAAGAATGTTCACCAGCCCTGTCGAGGGGCGAAAGAGCTCACAAAATATTGGTTTAAATTTTGGGCTGGCCCTCATTGTATCACTGATGTGAGCAACAATACTCGATAATGTATTCACTAAATATTGTTATGCATAACTGAAACATTTACCGATACTTTGGTAACTCACAACACTAAAATATACAATAATGCATGTCAGTTAAAATACCTGGTCTAAAACCCCTTTCATTTGTAAGTCTGCCTCCTGCCAGTTCCACCGTCAGGAGTGCAGAGATCCTCTCACCCACATTTTTCTCCCTCTTGTCAATAATTTTTTTACCTTCACACCTCCGACGTGGGTACATGTGACAAACATAAGGCTATAAACAGTCTATACGTAAAATAGCCACAGTAACAACCACATAAATTACAAGTGGCTATAATACCCCATGCAACAACAACATGTACCTTGTCAAATATCTATGTAAGATGAACCTCACTGGTTACAAAAATGTTCAACTTGTTTCTTAAAAAGGTCTAAGGAATTCAAAACTACTCAAATCAAATTAGATTATATCTTTAGCTTGTATAGTAAAAATTACTAAATACAAATTATAACTTCTGATTCCTGTTGTTACATATTTTTAACTAACAATTCGACAGTCACTTTTGAGGATTCCCTGACCATACACGCCTAATCTGCCACATCTGAATGTCTTGTATCTGAGCACTGCCTTCAACTTCAAGCCTACTTTATTCAGCAGGATAATTTCTTTCATATGATGTACAACTACAATGCCAAGCCATCATTTTCACACGTATACTGTACACAAAGTTCTTGTGGTGGCAGTTTACACTTTTTAGATTTTTTATAGTTGACATTATGAATATCTGTAAGAAGACCAAGATCACCTGACTGACAATATATATACACATAACCAGATGTTGGCTTGTTGAAACTGGAGATGTGCCCACATAGCAGGGTTTATACCACTAAAATACAAGACCATTTTATTGCCTTAACACCCTTCACACTAATGTTCTTAGAAAAGAGCTAATTTCATGTAATTTCGCATCATGAAGGGTACTGATGGCTTCTTTCTCATGTTACACAAATGCAGTCATTCCCCACCACTAATGCAGACTGGTATCCAAAGTACACAGCCCCATGAATGCCTGATACACATCACATCAAAACAGATACTACGTATGTTGTGGGCAGATGTGCTGCCTTTACACTGCCCAGCTCAATAAATTAGGGAAATTTTACGTTGTGTTTCACCGTGCATTTTGATATCACTCAACAATTAAACCAACAAATGCACTTTATTTCTTAAGCATGTCCAATAACCCTACATATGTTTCGGCTGCAATGTTGATGTGAACGTGATCTGAACCCCTGATGATGGCTCTATTGCAGCCGCAACATATGTAGGGTTATTGGACATGCTTAAGAAATAAAGCGCATTTGTTGGTTTAATTGTTGAGTGAAATCAGGGAAACTACATTCCCAGCTGTGTGCGGAAATGCTTCGGCAAGTCACCTTTCCACGGGAATGATTTCTTACACATATCACAAGTAAAAGGACACTCCCCACTGTGAGTGCGTAGATGACACTCCAAGCTACTGCTGTACGTAAATGATTCTTACACACATCACATGAAATGGGACTTCCCCCAATATGAGTATGTAAATGCTCCTTCAAAAAATCTTTTCATACAAATGGCTTCTTAAACATATCACATAAAAAAGGATGTTCTCCAGGATGAGTAAGCAAAAGGTATCGAGAACCACGTCAGATAACTCGTGGAATGTTGCCCTCTTGTTCTCCAGATCTGAATTTCAGTCACCATTATATGTGGCTACACTAAAAATATTCACATGAAAAATTCGCAATCTATGCAAGAACTGAAAGAATGTATGTGAAGAGAAACTGCTATTGATTCAAGGTAAGATCTGTCTTCTTTCAACAAATATCTTCAGAACATCTCAGTCCTTCTAAGAAATTGGGAGGTCAGCAGTTTCAGACCATTACACGAATTAAAATAAGGTGAACTACGAGGGCAGAACTAAATTGAATTCCCAGTGGTCACAGGCTTTGTATGCAACAATGCTTCCACGATATCTGCCGTGATCAACGATATGCTACAACATGTTAACTGTACTTTGCGAAAAGCATGTCCACAGAACACTCACCATGCTTGTCTTCGACTAGGGAATATGTCTTCAGCTCAACGCAGTACAATCTTCGGCACTCTTCTTACAAGGGAATGAAGTGTTCTTAGTAACGTAGCAAGACATTCGTCACTCATGATGATTCTTTAAATTACATCATCAAATACAAAACTTGCACTCCAGATATCTCGTTATCACCTGAAAGCCAACAAGAGTGTCACAATATCAGAAAAATATTTCACCACTTATAAGATATTTCAAATGTGGCATTCAACGACAGGCATGTTCCAATATAAACACAATCATCTCACACATGCAGAAAAAACTATAGAAAACATTCATGAAAGCGGAAACCTTCTCACAACAACACAAAAAGTAAAAATACTATTCTTTGGACACAATTCTGATCTTATGCAACTTGCTACAGCACAGTCAATAATTTTTAGTACTATTTGGACTCCAGTACAACAATGCGTATTACACATATAACCCCCCCCCCCCCCTCCAAAATAAAGAGAAGAATTCCACTTAACAATATTAGTAGTTAAATAGACTATGGGATCAGGAAACCAGCTGCTATAGTGACTAGGTACGTGACAGGCTGGGCTATCTTATGCTCAATTCCTGGCAGGGAGCAAGAGGTTTATCTCTTTGCCAAAGAGTCCAGAATGTGTTTCGGGCCCTTACAGCATCCATTTCAATGGCTATGAGGCGTTCTTTCTTTGTATGTAAAGCAGCCAGGGCGTGAAGTTCAGCGTTCAGTCCCATACAATACCAAGTTTAAAAATGTGAAGAATAACACATCTGCTCCCACTATATTCCTCCATGACGTTGCCTTTCCTTTTTAACATGGTATTAAAAGAATCAGGCATATCAAATAAGAAACTAATGCCACCAAAACGACAGAAATGCCAACCAAGTCTGTCTGATATAAAGACTGCAGACTTAATAAAAACTATTCTCATTCCTATCTTTCGTTGAAAGCAACATGTGAAAATTTTAAGCAAGATTATTAACGAAGTGATTCATATTTGTATTATAAAGAAGGGAGAACAACGAATGTCCCTACCCACACCATGACAGCATGTAGGGGATTAGAGGTATAACTCCACTCTCTCTTAAACTTGGCACTATACCACTTCACCCCCAACAAAGAATATGAAGCTCGGTAAGTCCCAAAGCCAGTCTGGACGTTACAGATAAGAAAGAAGCTCTACCACTGCCGGGATTTGGACCCCGGACCGTCCAGCCCATAGCCTGGTCGGTCATTATGCACCCGGTGCACAAATTTTCCAAAAGTGTTAGAGCCTCGTCAAAATTCTATGCGCCAGAATTGTATGTTGAAATGAGTTCTGCACTGAGGACCCACAAACATTAGGCCTCACTGTACAAAACGTAGTCTCACGGGCGACCTGGCTGCCGGTATCTGTGTAACCCTGCACCATAATCACTACGATATCCGAGCTCTTCCCTATTTTCATTGTACTGTATCAAATACTATGACAGGCTCCACATCCTTGTACTACAAGGGATCCACAGAATGCAAATAACCATAATTCCAGTTCTATTTCTAACCACAATGACAATTGGGTATAACCATACTCGACAGTAATTATTCTGCCACCTGACACCCCAAACAGGGAAAGCGAAACTGTTTGTGAAGTTCCAACATTATGAAGACATTACGAACCCAACGCAAAAATATGTAACGACTTCAACTGAAGAAAGCCATCTGTTTGTTCACAGATGTGTTCATATCGGGGTCTTAAGCAACTCTGAATTCAGAAACTGTCATAAAATGTTGCTATATACGGCCATGTTGCATACTGTACATAGTTGGTCTTTGCGACTACATTTATTGTGTAGTTTTCACCTTAGTTCCGTCTGGCCACTGTAATTGGTCTTACCTGTTTACCCTTTGCACATCCCAACACACCCAAACGCTATGAATAACGAACTGCACTAATCATATCACGGACAACAGACTGTGTCACAAAGCAATCGCACCGCCTAAAACAACACTTTAAACTCTCCGTAACAGGCAACTTTTCAAATCGAAGTGGGCATTTCCTACAAACGCAGAATTCAAAGGTATACTCACTTCCAGCTTCCAGCGTACTAGCTTAACTATACAAGTTTTAGCTCTGAACAACCGCTTGAAACCACACAATTTAGCTGGTCTTTACCGCCATTTACGTCCACTTACAGGTCTGCCAACTACACGTGCCTACTCTTACACTTCAAGCCTTTCTCGATGCGCCAAAAGTCAGTTCGCATTAAGAGGAGCGCTATAAATTACAGTCGGTGTAGGCTGGTCGCATTACAATAAAACAGCAGCTTTCGAACTTGCACACAGCAACGAGTAGCTATACCGCAATTTTTGAAAGCCATTCCTTTTCGTTGTATACAGCGGCACGTTGGCAACCGTACCATTGCCTTGTGTGCTGGTCAGGCGCGAACTAATCCGTACAACCAATGATATCACGTAAGGGGTAATGTAATAATTTGTGATTGCATCAGACAAGAAAATAAAGCAACGGGAAGGCAAATTGTGTTGTTATGATTAAATTTACGTGTTGTTCATTAAATAAATGTCCACACCTTGTGGACAACGTACTTCCTACGAAGATGCTCAACATCCCCTTATAGGTTAGTGAAACGACCAAACATGAAACCTAGAACAAAGAGCCGTATGCATCGACCAGTGCCGGCCCCGAGACATGTGGGCGCTCCGGGCAAGCTAATAATTTGGCGCCCCCTCATACGATATCCTTTGAGATTTTTCGGGTTAGACAGGCCTGGAGAACCTTTATGAGGGGCGTACCAAAATTGATGATTTTCGGAGCCATTCTATCGCGCGCAGGAACCTTACTTTATTAGCGTCATATTTCCGATTATTCTAGTGGTCTTAGCGCCCTTTACAGTTTGGCGCCCCGGGAAGCTGCCCGGATGGCCCGCCCCTTAATCCAGACCTGTACAGCTGTGAGGAATATACTTGACGAAACCTGTACGGCGATTTGGGAAAGTTTCAACAAGAAACACATGCCGATCCCAACAACAGAAGTGTTATCTAAATGTTCTACAAAACACTGAATTTCCCCATTTATTTTGGTTGTATCGACGAAAAGCACATACGTCATAACATCCCACCAATGGTGGATCAATGTATTTTATGTACAAGCAGTAGCATTCAATTGCCGATCCCAGTGGCCGCGCGGTCTGACGCTTGGGTTTGCGGCCGTTCGCTTGCTGGGATCGCGGGTTCGAATCCCGTCGGGGGCATGTGAGTGTTGGTATTGTTAGGTAGGGGTCGCTGCGTTGGGCTGATCACTCGACCAGAGGAGTCCTACCGAGTGTGGTGTGTCTGAGTGTGATCGTGAAGCCTCGATAATGAGGAGGCCCTGGTCCACTAGGGGCTGTTGCGCCACTGGAAGAAGAAGTAACATTCCATTGTTCTTCAATGAGTAACAGATGCAAATTCTAAATTCATTGGAATTGACGTCGGCTCCTCTGGAAAGCAAAATGCCGGTGGAACATTTTCGAAGTGCACCTTGTTTCAACGCCCTGGACCTACCCAGCATCCTGTATAATGGGTACCGGGTCATTCCCGCGGGTAAATCGGCCGGGGCGTGGCGTTGACCACCCACCCCCATCTAGCGCCGAGGTTAAAGAAAGAGGAGAGCTGAATTGAAGCTTCCACATGTCTACTGGGGCACAAGGCATATCCATTAAAGGAGCACATCATGAGATCGTAACCTAGGTGAGACTTCAGTCTGAAGAAGCTGTATTCAACTGCAAATAGTCCAGGGCAAGCACGACTGTTGAATATTCTCAGCAAAACGGGGAATCCTCAAGAAGGAGATGAAAGTTCTCCCAGATAATACATTACTTATCGTGAAATGCATATGTCTGCTTCATGACATTGTTATAGACACAGAAGGGCTACTCGAGGAACTTTCGAGACAGAACAGCGTGTCACTAGAATGCCATCCACTTCGTGTTTGGACACAACACAACACAACACAATAGCCGAAGCAGCATTTAAGCTAAGACATTCAAACAATACTTCTGTTCTCCAACTGGACAGACGACACATTATGGGGTAAAGCGCACGGGCGGTTTTTGGCCGCTAAGCGGTTGCGGGTTTTAACCGCGTTGAATAGAACACGTTAGCGTAAATGAGTCTAGGCGCACGAGTGGTCAGTTTACCGCGGTGGTTGAAAAACGCAACCTGCTCCATTTTCTTTGCGGAGCGGTCGCCCCCTTGTAAAATGAAACAAATGTAAACACGTGTCTGCGCGCCAAGAGCGGCCAAACAACCGCTCAGGGGGGATTTTCAGTTCTACATTCTAAATCAACTATCGTGTCTAGCTTACCGGCTTCTTCGTGTTTTGGTATGTTATGTACTGCTGCCGTGGAGGCGAGATTTTTCGCAGCCGTCCAGACCGACCCTGGGGCCTACCCAGCCTCCTATACAGTGGGTACCGGGGTAAAGCGGCCGGGGCGTGTAGTTGACCGCCCACCCCTATCTAGTGCCAGGCCACAGACGACAATACAATATGGCGCATGAGCATTTTATATTAGGTAACTAAGGCTACAGTCACACTCTTAAAGGCCGCGTTCTCACGGGGCGTGAACCACGCGCGTGAATCACACTGGCGTGGGCCACTACCCGTGTGAACGCGGAGTCGTGGACCTTGCGTGTGACGTCAGCAGTCCACGATCCTGTCGTGGCAGGATCAAACCATGTTTGATTTTCAGTCGTGGTACTGGCGTTCGTGATGTAAAAGATGTCCTAACGTGTGCTAAGACTCAGTGACAACGAAACGTTACGTTGGATTTATATCAAAATAACCTGTTCTGTATAATGCCACTTTGGAGGAGTATCGGATCGAGATTTAAGGGCGGCGGCAGCAAAACGAATATCAGCCGCTTTACACATATCTGGATTCGGACCTGCAGAAATGTTAGTGAAGTTAAAAACTTGAGAAGTTCATACTGTCAGAAAGCACAAGCCAGAGATCGGGATTTTATGTGCTAAACTTACATAAAACACAGAGCACAACTACGGCACAGCCCTCAGCAACTGTCCCGTCCATGGTCACGATTGTACTGAAACATTTTGTCCGTGTGAACAGCTCACGCTTTCCACCAAGCGTGGAGGCAACACGAGTGAGCACGCCAGTGTGATTCACGCGCGTGTTTCACGCCCCGTGAGAACGCGGCCTTTGAATTGCTTTTCCACGGCAAAAATGGTTACGCAAACTCGCCTCAATGTTACATTATACTTACATTACTTGTCTTGTTTTTAAATTTCGTGCATTTGTGGGATACTTGGCCACGATAAAATCAGTGACTCTAGGGACACTGCTGTGATTTACTTTCACAGTCGATGTATCAAACATAAATCCCACCCCACAACAACCGACACGTTTCTTCATCCTCCTCCCATTCTGTTCTTCCTGTCTGCAACGCACTGTTGCTACACCTAACCTCCTGCAGAACATTTCACACGCCTCCATAACACCAACTGTCCTGTGCAAGAATGCTAACATTTCCATTATTATGTACGAATGTGTAACACGATGAATGTTTCCATAGATAATTACCAATGTTCAGTGTGAATGCGTAACAATGCCAACGTTGGATTACAAAGGCCAGGGCAGAATTAAAGAGGGCCTGGAACTGGCAGTTGTGTTGGCAACACTACACTACATAATTAAAAATAACAATACAGGAAGAGTACGTATAAAGTACATTGAGGCGCTTTCGCGTAACCATTGTTGCCGTCGAAAAGCAGTAGGATTAAATATTATGAGTGTGTGTGTGTCTGTAGCCTTAGTTATCCAGCACGCAAAGCGCATGCGCCGTATTATATTGTCATCTGTGGTCTGTCTGGCTGTACCATATTTTTCTACATTATCTCATAAACGGCACGATTTTCGGAAAAAAGTTATTGAACACAAAATGCATATTTTGATTTTCTCTGCAAATTTGTCTGAAATATTTCTCATTCTAAGAAGAATTCAGCAAGATATTATCACAAATGTAAATAGTCCTTCATGTACAGTACCCGTCATTCTTGTCAGATTTTAATGAAACTTGTATTTTCTCGACAGATTTTCGAAAAATACTCAAATATGAAATTTTATGAAAATCCGTCCAGTGAGAGCCGAATTTTTTCAAGCGGACGGACGGACAGACAGCTGGCGAACATTTTTTAGGGCGCGCGCCTAAACTGCGGATAATTTGCGGATAAATTATTTAGCGTGTGCAAAACCTGAGTTATCCAGACCATGTTTCCGACTATTAGTGACGTTTTAAATACCTCTATTATATTTTTATCTCATGGCTCCACAGCCGTAGTGGGCCTAGGCCTCTCTTATGAGGTTCCTCCATCACATTCAGACACACCACACTCGGTAGGACGCCTCTGGACGAGGGATGGCCCATCGCAGAGACCTCCTACATGAGGAGAAATACATCCATGACCCAGGCGGGATTCGAACCCGCAATCCCAGCGAGCGAGGAGCCGCAGACCCACGCCTTAGACCGCACGGCCACTGGGATCAGCTTATTATCATTTCGCTTGTTATAATTAAATCTGTGTGAGAAGTCGAAGGCTGGCAAGCAACTTCAGCGCCGGCCAATAACCTTTGGCCAGCAGAGCTGATGTGTCACCGTCAGCTATAAACACGAAATGCAGACACTGCTCATTTCTTCCGACCAATTACCCCACCCCCTACCCCGCCAACGATTCCCTTATCATCGCAATCGCCTTGTTTTAGGTCTTCAACACAGTACAGCGTTCCTCCAATTGGTCAGGATTATCAGACTCCCTCCCCCTCCCTCCCCCTATTATCCGGCTGTTTCTTCATGTCACACAACCAAATCACTGTACCGCGCGGCCGGTGAGCGAGCGAGAAAGAGTATTGGATGCTTTTTTAAACGTTTGAAGGTGACAGAGAAGGAAACAAGAGAGGCAATGTAACGTATAACGTAACATTGAGGCGCGTTCGCGTAACCATTGTTGCCGTGGAAAAGCAATAAGTATTACATATTATGATTTCAGGCTTCCGCCGCGATGTTGATGTAATCTGTGGTCTTTTGGGTGATTACACGGCGTCGTGTGATCACCCAAAAGACCACAGATTATATTACATATTATGAGTGTGTGTCTGTAGTCTTAGTCATCCAGCATGCAAAGCGCATGCGCCGTATTATATTGTCATCTGTGGCCTGTCTGACTGTACCATATTTTTCCACACTATCTCATAAACGGCACGATTTCAGGAAAAAGTTATTGAACATAAAATGTGTGTTTTGATTTTCTCTACAACTTTTGTCTGAAAAATTTTTCATTCTAAGAAGAATTCAGCGAGATACTGTCATAAATGTACATAGGTCTCGATGTAAAGTACAAGTTATTTTTGTCAAATTTGTATTAAACTTGAACTTTCTCCGCACACTTTAGTAAAATGCTCAAATATCAAATTTCATGAAAATCCGTCTAGTGGAAGCCGAGCAGTTCCATGTAGACAGACGGACAGACAGAAATGACGAAGCTAACAGTCGCTTTTCGCAATTTTGCAAGCGCGCCTAATAAACTCACGCTTATAAATTTTATATTGCGCTTAGTATGTGCAAATCAGTTTCGATTTGCGTGATTTCAGGCTTCCGCCGCGATGTAAACGAGTTCTTCGCTCTTCTCGGATGTTACGCGATGTAGATTCGTAGTTCGTTACCGACGTTTCGGGACAACCTATTCGTCCAATCATGAAGGGTCAAACAGTCCAAGACCCCTGAAGACGGGACCGATAGGTCGTCCTGAAACGTCGGTAACTACCAATTTACGCTGCGTAACATCCCAGAAGAGCGAAGATCTCTAGTTTCGATTTATGCTAATCACCCTATGCATACTGTTGCTGAAACGCTACTATCGCAAAAGCCCAGGACTGCCTGAAGAGTAAAGCTGTGCGAAGTTTGAGGTGGTGACGCCGTATAGACTAGTTCCGCTGGTACCTGCTGCCTCCAGCATCATCAAGATGAAAGAATATCATGAAAGTGGGGCAACAAAATTCTCCGAAACGTCGGTGGTATCTGGCAGACAACATGAAGTTACACCCCTGACAATGGTCTTCATCCGATTTAACTGCTTGTTTCAAACTGTTGAAGATCACACTGATAACAATATATTACGACGTAATAAAGAACTCGCGATATTTCCAGAAATGTCGCGCTTTTGTACAAATCTCTTTGTTGTAACGCGGTAAGTAAAGACTACAGCAGTTCAGTGGCACCTTAGAAACTATTCAGAAATTTACGATTCTTTCCAAAAAGCTTAGTACATTAAAGTGATGGAAACAGAACGATCGATATAATGTGGAAAGCTAATGCTGTGTTGATTTGGCCACAGATGTCTTGAAACAGACACACGTGGTTGTTTGGAGGGAGTGTCGCTTGCGACCTGAAGGAAACACTGTTACAGTCCAGGCACAAACCGACGAAGAAATACGTTGTTGCAGTTCTTCGAAGATAGTCGAACGTGTCAGCTGCATAGGGAAGCAACTGGTGGCCGGTACGTACACCGAACGGTCTCACATTACAGTGGCAGTAAGTAGAAACGAAATGTGCGTTATTTAGTAACACAAGGTACTATTACCAACACAGCGACGTTTGCGGAGGTTAAATTTTACACGTACGCACGTTATAACAATATATTTTAACACCAACTCGTACACAATGTTAAAACACAATATGCAATCACCTTACATAAACCCCGACATGTTTCTGTGCACTAGTACACCATCTTTAGGAGGGAACACATTTAACACTTAAAACACACAAGCCCAGTTGTTAAAAATGTTCATTAAAAACATTATTATTTGAACCACCACATGCTGATGCAGTATGTTGAAGTATGTCTTGTAAAAGTTGTTGGTGCATTGAAGATTATTGTTTACAAATAAGTGACATGTAAAATGCAGCGTTGCGGATACAAGCATCAAGTTTCACTTTTTGGCCTGGTATGGGCTGCGTCCAGTTGCGTGAGTACAGTTGTTTATGTGTTGGTGGCTGTGTAGGCACGTGTACCCAAATTACTATTTGTAAATTTCAGGGTACATCTTTAGGTCTCTTGACATGCAGTTACCCCCATATTTAAATGAACACCCGACTTCTTGGGGTTAAAATGCAATTATATTATTGGTGGTGGAAGGGCATGGTATTCTGATAAAAAATATGTACCTTGTTAATGGCGTGTAACATAAAATAAGGAGCAATAGGGGCTCCAACGTACCAGCCTGAACTAAAATCGGATGTGCAAAAGAAGTTAGGTTACGCAAGTGAAGTGTTACTGTACCAGGGTTTTATTGTTGTATAGGAAAGACCGCTCAATATGACTCCTATGCCTACTTAAAACACGTGTACAGTTAAGAACCAAAATGGCGTTCCCTCCAGAGTACAATTCTAAACAGTGTGATAGTTCATTGCAAGGTCAATGAAGACAACAGACAGAATTTTAGATACAGACCTGTGTCTATAAGTGTTTCCGAAACGTTTTTGCTCGCGGACCCTTTTTGGCTACGAAAAATAACAACGGATCCTCACATTTTTACTCACGTAGGCCTAAATATTAAGTGAGAGCATGGTAGGTATCCAAAATTAAAAATTTATATCTCAGAACTGATTTTAGACAGCTACGAATACACACCAGTAGCATACGTAACAATGCATTGCGTGATTTGACCTTCATTAAACTGATTGTCGCTCACTTCGTCGGTACAGGGGGTTTCTTAATTAGATATTCTAACGGTCGTACGAAAAAAGACATGACCAGTTAAAGAAGTTCCGCGATTATTTTTAATAAAACATTATTCCTTTAAATTTTATATTATCTTCATCGTGCATTTTTAACAACTCACAAATTACACACCAACGAAATGCACTATATGTTCACTTTTTATTATTTAACCCCTACATAGCAGACATAAACAATGGATGTAAAGTCAATGTAGATTACGAGCCCCCTGAAGATGGCCTTGTAAAGGCTGAAACATATGTAGGTGTTAAAGAATAAAAAGTGAAAATATAGTGCATTTCGTTGGTGTGTAATTTGTGAATTATTCCTTTAATTTAAAAAAATAAGTAAACTTCGAAGTAGCCATTACAGATATGTATCCACGGAACCTCTGGGAGCGCACTTTGGGAAACACTGGTCTATAAGAACGGAAATACATCCATAACGCCTACAGCATTTCGTAATTTGGAATGTGCAATGATATCACTACTACCATGGCTCCTTTGTTGCATATATTTATACATTTTTTCTTTGCGGTAAGGAAGTTTCATTTGACGGCCTGTAGTGGGTGAAGGCAGCACGGCCTGCTTAAGGTTACCATACAGATATTCGTTGGAATGACGGGGAAATACGGAAAAAGCCATGTCTAAGACCGCAAGCAAGTAGGCCAGTCTCTAGAACACAAGCCATTTCGGAATCAAAATGGTTCACTCGACAGTAGAACAGGAAAGGCAACGGTCATACCTCTTGTGCTCGTAACGATGACGTATCGTGTGTTGAAGTTTAATGTGTTCCAACAAGAACGCACAACTTACAGATTCTTTAAAGCTGCGTTTCCAAATTTAACTTCGTTACGAAATCCTTTCGCACGCGAAAATGTTTGCTGAAGCCCTAATAAAATTCTCATGTGTGAGACTAAAAATCTAGGCTACAACTGATTGGGGATGACAATAATAAATAAATAAATAAATAGACAATGTTATTCACCAATTAAATGCACCTGTTTATAAAACACTAAAATATTCTAAAAATGTTTGATAAAAAGCCCCGACATGTTTCGGCTCACCAATGAGCCATCCTCAGGGGGTCACAACTGTCTGTTCTCAAAACACGTACATATGTTAATCCTCTGTAGAGGTATATGGTCAACGTCCTATCTCACCAATCTTATCTTATTTTATCACTCTGTCAATCGATATATTTTAAAACACTTCCTATAGGTTATGCACTATATTATTGTATCACTTACACACTCATTATTGTTTGTAGTGTACATTAGTTGCTGTGGAAACGTATTTGCATATACAGGGCATACACAAAAGAATGGTGCGGTTTCAATAGCATTCACTATTGAAACCGCACCATTCTTTTGTGTATACCCTGTATATAGCCACCTGTTTCACTTATATATACGCAAATACGTTTCCACAGCAACTACTGTACACTACAAACAATAATGAGTGTGCAAGTGATACAATAATATAGTGCATAACCTATAGGAAGTGTTTTAAAAACATATCGATCTACGGAGTGATAAATAAAGATTGGTGAGATAGGACGTTGACCATATACCTCTACAGAGGATTAACATATGTACGTGTTTTGAGAACAGACAGTTGTGACCCCCTGAGGATGGCTCATTGGTGAGCCGAAACATGTCGGGCTTTTTATCAAACATTTTTAGAATATTTTAGTGTTTTATAAACAGGTGCATTTAGTTGGTGTATAACATTGTCTATACTCGAAAAATGCACGGTGAAAATAGAATAAAGTTTTTTAAATAAATAGATATTAAAACAAGGATATGAAATCAACCCATTGTTTAACTACACATATTTAGAAATAAAAATTACGTTTTGTGTTTACGAAAAATGAATCTTCAGAACTAGTATGCTGATCGATTTAAAAAAAACTCATTTTTAGTAATCGTTCGTTTATCGTATTAACGTAGCCCACTCAACCGACAGCCCAAACCTCCTTTGTTTCGCCTTGAAGATGAGTGGACTCATGAGTCAGAGCCATTGTGATTTCCCTAATGTACATAGTGTCCACTTTTATTCAAATATTTTTAAAACCGTAAAATCGACGGAAAATATGTTCCTTTTAAAATGTGTTACACTCTTCTCTACAACTCTGTTAGAATTATTTTCGCTCGGGAATATATAAGCGAGTTAAGCTGGACATGAGCGTAGAAATACACATATTTCTTCATGTATAGTGTCCATGGCTTTAACGACAATTTCAATGGCCAGCTATATGTCTTAAAATTCACCGGTATTAAATTTAGTGAAAATGCGTTCGAGGGATCCCTAGTTGCTTCACGCGTGCGGACGAAGAAACAGGCGGACGGACAGAACTATTTCGCAGGCACCTCAAAAGCATACGTCACATTTGAGTCTCCACAATGGCCGCTTGGTCAATAAGAATTCGATTGGTTTGGCTCCTTTTACTGTGTCCTGTGAGGTTTCGAGACTGGTTTAACTGTCACGTGATGACTTCTGGGTTTTGATTGGATATTCATACTGACTGTCGTCTTACAGCGAGCTACTTCTAAAACATAAACTCAGAAAAAGACAGACAGGCGTACGAGATGATCGAATCAATGGAAAGCAATTCTGCATGTGGAGATCGTGTGTATCCACTACTCTACCCACTCAACAAGAGTCTAGCAGAAGAAGTGGAGAGATTATTTTCTAAATGGTCCTTCTCTCACAAGACGGCTTACTATGAAACACCCGAAGGTAAGCACATGTATGATAAACAAACTGCATTGAATTCACTTGAAGCGGTTGTCAGATTTCAAAGCGTCCCGGCTGGAGGTTAGAGTTACCAGATGTTGCTGATAAGACTATATGGTCACACAGCACCAGCAGGAACGCAAGTACAGACAATCAGCTTTAATTTTGTTCGTTAGCTTACGTAGGCATGATCATGGAAACGTCTTTCTGTCAAGAAATCTTAACTTCATTTGATGCCGGTTTGACGTGGCAGATTGAGTGTGGATTTAATAGAAAGTATTATCATATTCAAGATATAAAGCAGAGTAAAATAAAATACTGTCTTGGTCACAGAATGTGTAAGCCTATACAACAGGGGTGGCCAAACTTGCTTAACGTAAGAGCCACATACGATACACTTAAGATGTTTGAGAGCCGCAAGACATGAACAAATATTACACACACGTTTTTATTGTTACATGCACATTTTGTTACACAAATTTTATATAAATATTAAAAAATACATGTACGAAATAATATTCATTCATGTATGTAGCTTTTGAACTATTAATTTGTTTTAGTTTCAATAATCACAAAGTACACAGATACCAAATGTTTTAAAAATCGTGATTGAATATTGTTTTAACTATATTGAGCGTACGTATTGAATACGGTAATGAACTACCGAAACATCTAAGAAAAATATGCAAATTTGCATTGCATTAACATTAAATGAGATTGCCAAAAATAAAAATAAAAGGCTATTTACTGCTAGTAGATGTCTTGTGATTCTCCATCCTGGCACTGATCTGGGAGATATGCCTCTCTGTAGTGTGGCGTGAAGCTGGTGTTTGTGCTATTAGTCGCTGAAGTTTTGTGTTATTTGGATCTAACACTGCAACAACTTCAGCTATATTCTTCTTAACAAATTCGCTATCAGAATATGGGCGTTTAGCACGAGCAATAGCCCATGATATAACAAAACTAACTTCAGTCGTTGTATCGGCTTCCTTACCGAACGTTGTCAACAGTGTCTGCTGGCTATTTAGTGATGATTTTAACATAGTTAACTTGTTTTTCCGTAATTCTGATTTAGGTGGATAATCAGACCAAAAGTTTTTGTGATTTGTTTCATAGTGGCGTTTCAAGTTACTGGCTTTGTAATGACTGAGTGACACATTGCAGATAAGGCACAAAAGTTTGCCTCCTTTAACGGTGAAAGCAAAATCTTCCTCCCACTCTGGCTTAAAATTTATGTTTTCATCCTCATACTTTCGCTTCTTACAATCTGATGAAGCCATCTTCCGTCACAAAATTTTCACAGACACTTCTAAAAAAATTAAAGTGAAAAGACACAATAAGCCCCAACACGCGCAACGCACCCAAACTCTACAGCGCCCAGTATCACACCAACACCCCGCTAATTTCACTGCCAGCAACACAGCCACAATCACGCGATCGCAAGCCACCCCCACTAAAACTAACATTGTCAGCACCGGCTTGTACGATTACTGACTCTCCAGCACAGTTCCTCTGTAATCCTTGCTAATCCAAAATTTCTTTAATCCCTGACTCAAATCTAGCATTAAAATTAGGATTTAAATTCTTAAATATATTTGCTCACCATGAACATTAAACTTACGTTTTAATCCAGCGGACTCTCAGTTTATACCGGTAAATAAATATAAAGCTTGAAAATTTTTATATGAACTGTAATGCAAAAAGCTCAGCCAACAAATTTCCGCGAGCCGCGGTTTGACCACCCCTGCTATACAAGGTAACGAATTTAACTTACGGAATGGAACAGAATCTGTTTAGAAGTTAACAGTTTTTGAGGCAGTCAAAGAACTCCCCCCGTTTTATAGAACCCGCAAGTTCATTACCATATTCACAACAGCTCACAACTGGTCTATTCTCAGCCAGACGAAGCCAATCCAATCCAATCCTGTGTCTTTAAGATCCGTTTTAATATCCTCCCATCTATAGCTAGGCCTTCCAAGTGGTCCCTTTCCGCCATGTTCCTCGTGAATCTGTTCAGGATACGTGAAAACATGGCTTGTTTCACACCGCCAATGAACACGAGGGCAGGCCTATAGTGAAACCTAAGTTTAATGTACAGACAAATACAGCGTACTGGAAATCCCCTGAAATTAATTTTGAATACTTACATTTAATACACATCCATCAATGCACGTTTTCGCATTCCCTGAAATGAACAATATTGCCCTATTTTATATCAACCGGACAAACTTTCTCATGTCTCAGCTCTTAATAGTTACGCAAAATCCTGAGATCTTTTATTTTCCATCTATATTAATTCACTTCAATATTATACTTTCTCATATTTTGACTCTTTATACCTAATGATTATTTCTTATTAAATTCGCTTTAATAATATCACCATGTGTTTAACTTCCTAACCCCTCGGTGTGCGTACCGTCTTCCACGATTAAAGTTTGACTGCACCACGCAACTTATTAATTCTTACTTAATATTTATTAAACTCTTTCTTTTGGAATAACATAAATTTACGTACAGTGAACCCTGTGTTATACCATGTGATTTGGGGGACAGGGGAGTTGGGTCGGAAGAGCCAATAAGTGTGGTGTTCGGGGTTCGCTTTTTAGGTTACAGCTTAGTCTATGCGAATTTAGGAAGCCAAATAACAAAGCCTAGCAAATGTTCTAGCACAAAACAACACATATGTAGGATAATCTTGATACAGAATAAGTACGTCCTACACATAATTTTAGGCCTAAATATTTGTATGCAACTTCCGCCACGTAACGAAATTTGACCTGTGCCGTGTAGGCCTAACTAGGCGTACGCCTAGTGTCACTTTGTAAATGTAGTTCTGTAGGCTGCGTTACTGACCTTCAGAGAAATACAGTTTAATAAGTTAACTAAATGCTGAATTCAAGTTTTGACACAGAAATAATGCGGAATTGTCTAATAATTGCTCTGGAAGTTCGGATGGGTGGGTTAGTTGAACGGCGAATCGCTGAGTGTTTACCGTGTCTGTTTCATCACCAACCTCGTAGAACGTAGGCTGTACTCTGCCATGATGGCGGATACAGTTTGCGTCAACTGTTCTCGTCGAAGTCAAAATTCTGAGGCTCCCAAAAGCGACTGAAGCTCTGCTACACACACAGCTGATACAGGTCAGTCATCTTGGAGAACACTCGAGAACATACAGCCGTTCCTTCTCCCTCAGAATTTCAAACAAGCAGCATGGGAACGACTCCACAACTTCAAACAAAGACATCCTGTTGCACTTTCTACACTTCCAAGAAACTCTTTACATTGAAAGTTACTGAAATATAACTGGTGGGAACGACAGGTAAATATGTGCGCTAAAACTACGAATATTCGAAAATCGGCATTCGTTACAGTCGTCATGTACAGTGTCTTGTTAGTTTTGTCAGATTTGAACCAAAACTGAATTTGGTCGACAGACTTACTTAAAGACCCCAATACAAAATTTAACGAAAATCCGCCCAGAGGGAGTCGGAAGTGTTGCTGGCTCTCAGTGAGACATTTACTTTGTATCATGTTGAGCTGTTTTCAAAAGTTTGACTGTGTTACTATTACAGAGATGTGTGTGATCAAGGACATATTTCTTTACACGTCAGAATTATTGCAGAAAATGTATGAGATCAAAATAAAATATAGGCAGGTTTACAAATAATGGAAAGCAAAGTTCATTTGGGTTGACTGTTCTATGGGATTCAAAATAGATTAACAAACCCCATGGAGCAGTGTCTTGAGAGGTCGCCACCCAAGATGTTTTCTACCTTTATCGAACCAGATGGCCCAAAACCACGTTCAGATGAGCTCATCACTGGTACCCATACTAAGCTAAATGAATCCAGTCCACATCTATCCATTTTGTTTAGATTCACTTTAAAATTACCCTGCAGTCTCTGCCCGTTATGGTTATGGTTATGCAGATCATTATTCTCATGTTACCTTTTTTCAGATGATGTGATGACAGAATTCCGTTTGAATGGACAGGATTCAGAATATTGCCCCGAATTTCTTCCAACCAACACATACTTCCTAGAATCCAATGGTACGTTTGATTTGGCTGCTGGATGTACATCTACTGCTACTGTAACACGTTCCAGGAAACGAGCAAAAAAACAAATTCAAGAATGTGTATTTTGTAAAAACAATGGAGAACAGGAATCTTATTACAAACGGCACATACTGAAAGATTCAGAGGGAAGAATTGTCTGCCCCATTCTACGAGCATATACTTGTCCCATCTGCAATGCTAAAGGGGATAAAGCCCATACTATCAAATATTGTCCACAGAACAATAATCCTGATCAGATTGCCCCAATAACCACCTTGAAAGCTCACCGCACTTCCACAGGTCACAGACGAAACAAAGTATTTCTTTAAGTGGCCCAGAGATTCACATATTTCATGCTGACATATAATTAGAAAGTTCAAAAGTTTCTCATGTTCCTCTTCAAATTAGTTTCATTTTTTGTATGTTTTTTGTATTCTTTTATGCTTGGATTTCTATCTTTTATTCACAGAGTATGTTTCAAGTGAGGATGTTTGTTTTATTAGTTTAATAGTTGTGTTGATTGTATATTAAATGCAGATATTTTTAATTTATTGTATTATGACTTTGTTACTCTTTTACAAGATCACTGGTCATTTATAACTTTACCTCACATTGCCATTTATTAATACTGAAACTTAAGAAAACGATGCCTGGCACTGGCCTGGCAATGTCACACAATTCAGGAGGCAAAATGTACGGTCAGTGTACCACCATTTTATGATATGAATTTCGGCAGAATATGACTGGCCATTCATTTACGAGACTATATTACTGGTCACTCATTATTTCAGTTCATTCTGCTATCAATATATTTGACAAATCTTGTCTTATGTGAAACAGAATTCATAACAGTAAATATACTGTCAGTGTTCTATTTAAAATATAAATTTGAAGGCAGTTTCACAAGTATTTGTTAAGTCTTTTAGATTTGTATCACTGGCTATTCATTACATTTGTTTGTCTTTTTATACGAATGGGAAAAAAAGAGTTTGGCATGTCATGAAATTCAGGTATTACCAATTCTTGTTGGAATTGTGTATTTAGATACTATTTTCCAGTCAGAACACAATTACTGTTTATATTTAAAAGAAAGGTGGTTACAGTATTTCTTGCTCTGAGAAACATGATGCAGACCATGTACTTGTAAGAGTAATTCACTACTGAGCTAGAAATAGAAATTAAGTTGGTAGTTCCTCATACATATACACTGAGTAACCAGATTAGCACATTTAATAATTTTTCATAAATAGTTGATTATTTTATTTAAAATGGTGTTATACAGGAGTACAAAATCAATTTGTATTGTGATAATTATTTTAAGTAACAATTTGGTCTAATTGTGATATCAGTCTGATGATGTCATTATACTAATTGTAATTACGGTGTAGTTCCTGTGCCAAGTACAAATTTAGGTTTATTTTGTTTGCTGTATTATGTTGACCTAGCACGGAACATACATATTTTGGAGTTCCTTTTTGTGTTGCTGGTGTAGAATTTCACAGTTAGTAGAAAATATGCAAGATTTTGAAGTGTTAGAGGATATTTTTAGATAACAGACGAGTTCCTTTGGTCTGAATATATTATTTAATTACTAGAAACATGTTAATTTACATGTCCTAGTTGTCTTCAAAATATGTTAATCTTCTCTCAAGTGTGTAATAAATATACTGGTCCTTCACATGTGTAGGACAACCTGAGTTAATTTTTGAAGAATTGATAGAACTGCCATCACCCAACTGATGGCAAGGTGACAAATAAAGTCACACTAGTAGAATGCAACATCTCACAGTGAAACATTTTATATTATTTTACTGTGCCCTGATTTAATACTCACAGAAGGACTGATCAGAAGACTGAATACATTCCTCAACCAGATTTTTTTTCCCCCTCGCAATAATTTGTGATATGTTGAATAAGAAAAAGTGGCACATCCAAGTGGAAGGTTACACAAGCAACGATGCTCACGAGACGACAGTTCCTTTTGTGTCGCCACTCACACCAAATATTTTCTTCCGACCTTCGACTTGGCGTGCTGCTGTTAACATAGTACATGTAAAATAATTCTGTGTTAACTATAGATTGGCTAATGTAAGATGTATAGACATTCTGTTAATAAAACTGACCTAATTCACAGCCTGACTTGCATACTACTGCTTTCAATCTTGCATGCCTGCAGTAACTTTGTACCTCCGTCCAAGCACCACACCAATGTTGGCACGAAGGTCTTCACATCCTGGCCTCTCTTATGCATTTATAATAATACTGCACACATGAAGTATGGAAACATGGTATTTACTGTCCACAACTGTGTGAACAAACCTGCACTTGTGCAGCAATCAGGTAATCAAGAACGCCTGTCAATTACCAAACTCTTTACTGAACACATCACTCACTCCTAATCTAAGAAACTGGAGACCAGGATAAGTTTGTATGTTAAATAACTCTTTCAAAATCTTTAACCACATGATGTATAAAAATGATAACTTTCAAAGAATTAAAATATTTTTGGCAGGAAATGGAAATGTAATTCAGTGTCCCACAAAATGTCTACCAAACTTCAGGTGGTTATTTACCGGCTTATTCCGAGTGACAAATATCAACATGAATCGACATCAACCTTCACACACTACCACCCACTCTAGCAAAGTGCCCTACCATGTGGGCTGTCCCAAAAATCCTCATCACTCTGTTGTTAACACTGCTTTTTTGGTGAATATGTGGTGCAGTCTTACTGATGACGTGAGGTATGCCTAACAGCAGACTACTGCCTGCATTTCCTACAGGATAAACTATCGCTTCTTCCGGAAGACATTCCTCCACTGCTAACCACGCCAAATCAGACAGTGGCTGCAACATGACACTGCCTCATTTCAGTCAAGTCACATGGTGCTTGAACATGTGCTACAGAAATAGACTGGTCAAGAGATCCACATGCCTGGTCACTATCCATTAGATTAGACCTTATACCCCTTGATTTCTACTTGTGGGGATACATGCAGGATTTGGTGTATCAGAAGACACTGCCGACATGAAATGAACTCTTAAGCACATCATGGATGGCGCTGCCCTTACGTGGAACAATTACGAAGGCATACAGAAAGTAATGTGTTGTTTTAAAACAAGCCTGCATGAGCACAACCAACACAGGAGGACATTTCAAACAGAAACTTGTATATTATGTCACAATTTACATTAACTGTTCCAACACCAGCTTTTGTGCACTGTAGGGTGTAGAAATACCTGCATGTTGCTGGCCTCTGTGTGCACAAGTGCATTTTAGGGTAATTAAAATTTGAAGCCCTTTCCTGGGCAGTAGTTCAACATCAACATGTCAGTTATGTAATAATTCAGATTATGACCCATGTTGATATGAATATTTTTTTTTACTGCACCTGATGTCTGGCGGACATAACGTGGGGTACTTCTCGTGTCCAAAGAACTAATACTTCAGCCTGCACGCATCATGAACTCATTTGTCTCGCAAATTTTGGAACATCTCAACACTTTTACATTTTAACAGTCTGAAGAATTACAAAATTTTACTGCCCCATTAACGCAAATAACTATATGATGTCTATTGACACTATATTTTTTCTCTGTGGCACAACAGTCCAACTCAGGCCTAGGCCACCTCACTGTTTAGGTTTCTAGATCACACACAATTAGACACACACACACACACACCGTAGGACTCCTCTGAATGAGTGATCAGCTCATGGCAGAGGCCATTATCTACACAGCACACAACAAACACAAGAGACAAACATCCATGCCCTCAGCAGAATTTGAACCCGCAGTCCAGCATGCGAGTGGCCATAAACCTATTCTTCAGACCGCACGGCCACATACATGATTTAATTATCATCACAAAACTCACTGTCTCTTTATGTCTATTTCCTTACGTCTCATATTTTGGAATACTGCAATGTTTTCATAATTTCAGACAAGCAGTTATGAGCTTTTTAAAAATAAAAAGCAACACAATTCACGGTTAAAAGAACTGATTTACAGGTACTGTGGGACATCTGACAGTAGACTGGCCTAGACATACACAGTCCATGTGCATCAGAATCAGCTGGCAGAAATAAAGTAATTTAATATTTGGAGACATATCAGAAAAACTACTAATTAGACAATTCAATCAAGATATGTCACTGACTTTATTAACTTGCAGCCTCTAACATGATAATGTCAGAAAGTGCATCTGTGTGCCTGATTATTCTGAAATCAAACAATAAAACACAATATGAATTATATTTAGTCCACAATGTATGCAACTATTAGACACTTATTTTCAAGTTAGATGAACACAATCCATAAGGGAATTTTGAAGTGTGTGTATCAATAAAATGGTGTGTCCCAGACTGTATAACACACAATGTAATGAAAATGTGAATTCTGCCTTCCTCAATTACACAATTTTGTTTCTGAAAGTAGCTAGTTTCAACGATCCATTTTACAACTTCAAATGTTGTACACCTACATATGGTAATCATAAAACATGTATGGCCGTGTGTTCTTGGGGTCTTTCGTCACTTTAAACCATTTATTTTATTTTCAGTTAACTGCTCAAAGAAACAATTGCACATATACAAATATTTCTCGCAAAGGCTATGGACTGTGTTATCCAAGGAGCTGATACAAGTAAGAACTCAGATGCTTTTAAAAAAAGATGGCAAATTTTCATCTTAGAACAAGGAGATTAAGTATTTATTCCCAAATATCTTAAAAACTGTCAGCATGTTACATTCAAGTGCAAGTGGATGCAAGCAATGGCTTAATAGCAAGAACATGGAGAATAAACTGATGAGACATGCTGACATGCTGAAAGGTACAAATTGACAATTCAAACAAGGCAAATATAGGAGAAGGAAGCAGGAATAATCTCGTGTACTCGTATATGACTTTGTACTTCTGTTAGGTCTGAACTTGGAAAGAGTATTTACTGCAGATGGAATAAGGTAAGTTTTCCAATACTTCCTCTTTTGCAAAGAAATGTTAGCCAGTTCAAAGAATGTAATAATCCTTCTTTCAAACAGACAGGCAGTGCCTACTAACATGCAATGTCACAAATGAAACCAACAAATTTTTATAATTTACTGTTATAAAAAGACTGTATAACGTGTGAAACTCGATGCCTCCACCACTGAGAGTTTGCACACAAGTCCCTCATATTAAACAAATGTTTTACAACCATGTGCTGAACATCAGAGTTATGGAAGGAAAGACAACTGAGTGGTACAACAGATGATGAAGCAACATATCACCACTGATTACTTCCTGCATCTTATACGACCTACGATTATTACAGGCACTTTCTTTAACTGCAACAACACGGTACAGTTTTCTTTTCGTGTAAATAAGGGTCTGCAAGATCAGTACTATTCAAAGGGTTTGTATGTGTATATGGTGCTGACATAAAACAGTTTAGGGCCCTTATATTAGTGCCAATTTCAATGTCATAATCCTGTTTCAGTCACAACTACTAGACTAGTACTGAACATGAGTAACTGTGCATGTGTTCATGCACAAACACTAGAAGTGATCTAATTTTGTTTAATGAAACTTTTATACAGTATCCTGATATGAAGTTAAGGTTATGTCAACAATCCTGTACTTAACCTTTAAACAAATGGGCTGGTATTTAAATTTGAGCACATGGTTTACGAAAAACATATTATTTTAAAAGAAATAAGATTAGAAATAAATGGCATTTTGTGGAAAAATAAAACAGAGATTATGCAGCATGTATTAAAAATGCATTAGATAGCCTTGTTGCCTAAATACACAAAACAAATTTCATAGGTTTTTTTTTTTTACATGCATTCGCATATGTGAACATAGGTTGTTTTAAAGTTTAATCAGTTCAAAGTTAAATTTTTTGGGCTATTACATGATAGACAAGTACAGACTGAACTATACTTGTTAAATTAAAACACAAACAGCTTTCTATTTTTTATTTTATTGCCTGTGTACGTGTAAAATTTGTGACTGTCAATAAAGATCACAAGCCCAACTTTACACATGTGCAATTAACTGCCTGCATTAGCAGAGACTTCGAGTTACAACCATTTTACTAAAGGTGTCAATAAACATGACAGACTGCATAAAAAAATATGATACTGCCACAGACTACGTAAGAATTTAAGATTGCAGAACACTGAAACCCATATTCTGTTGGAAACAGAAATTAAAAAAATTGTGGAAGCATTGGAATTGGTCAAGTAATTTGGCAGGACACAATCAATATAAATAAAATCAATATTTAAACAGCTGGTTTTCTTCTTCTTGTATTGTCACACTGCAATGGTTGAGCAGGTAGGTCAGGCAGTCACCATTCTTGTCGCCTGGCCAGCCTGCACCAACAGCACGAGCTTACAATGGGGGGGATAAACTAAGAGGACAGACAACACACACAACTACTGACACATCCACAGTTGGAAACGAAACCTTGTGAAAAATACTGAATTCCCAATACAATGTAAGATCTCTGTGTTTTTATATTATAACTTTCATTCCAACACCAACACAAAGATTGCTGTCACACAAGATGTGCATTAAAACAATTTGCAAAGAAAATATTGCAATCACTCCACCTCTCATACAGGTTACAAGTTGCATTTAAAATACATCCTGGCAGATGTATAAATTATATATATATATTTATTTATATTTATATATGGAACAATAATAGTATTTCAGATGGACATCACTCAATTATAGTCTAAAATCTTTACTACAGAACAATTGGTTCCATTTCTGTATTTTTTGTTTCGTTTTTTTTTTAACTTTATGGAATTATTCAAGATTTGGAATTAGTGTTGCATATCCGCAGATGGTACGTAATTTGCAAAAGACATGAATATACATTAGAAAAAAAAAAAGTTTTATCATTTTGGTCAATCCACAACATTTGATATTGGAGGAAGGATGATATACCCTTAGTCTATGGGGATTTCTTGTCAATAAGTTTAAAAACACTCACATTGTAGTACAATAAACAAGTAGTCCGTCCATCTGTCACTCCCTTACACTACAGTCCACCCTCAAAACATTCACTTTGAAGGTACTGTATTTGGAGTTTCTCAAAACCCCTCTTCATTTGCACTTACTCCCACATCTGAATACAATTAGTTCAACGCTGCCTGTCTTTTTGTTACAATATTATTGTATAACATACCACAAGCTGTATCATCTTTGCACTTACAAGCACTTTCAGTATGAGCTCCATTTTCGTCCACAGAAAACCTGAAAATAAGGTGCTTCACAGGTGGCCTACTCACAGAGCAGAGATCAGTTACAAAAGAAAACTTGTCAGTTACACACTTCAATTACAGCTCAGTGTTTACATGTGCCATACATTATTCCCAATTCCTGACATACCACAGAACATAAAAAAAGCAACTAAAATTGTACTGTATTTAATAGGGACAGTGGCATATATGTCAATTGCTTAAAACCACGAACACAAACGATATATTTGCATCCTTTGTATAACAAAATAATCATAGTTGGCACAATCTCAAATGAAAAGTGTCACTGTTGGACTCGATACCAGCAACTTCAAAAACTGACTTTACAACTGCGCATTAAAAAGAAATGAAAATATCTATGTTATGACGGAACTGTAATGTCCAATATTCATTACAAATTAATGCTGATTGCGCTTATGACAAAAAGCATTTTGGATGAACCTGCAGCCGCCATTTTTGGGGTTCCTGGTTAACATCTATGAGACTATATGAGCCCACATTAAACTTTCACTGCTGTAGAAACCTCAAATCTCTGCAGTTTACTGTTACTATGTATAAAAAGAATGGTATGATCTACAATGAATAGGGATGCAAGAAAAAGTGCAAATAATAAGCAATGGAAGATGTTTTTAAATATACAAGCTATAGGAAATTATGAACCATGTTTATTGAAAACATGATATTGGTATATAAAGGGAGAAGAATGTGCCAAGTATCAATACAGAACATAAAAACATGACTGATGTTTGTAACCTCACAATTAAAACATACTAAGTGATAATATAATGCAACAAACATTTATTGCACCTTTACGAACTGAGAAGACCTGAAGAAATTTTGCTATTTTAGACCAAATTTTTGAAAGCTATAAACTGATAAATTCATAATTTTAGATATCTCCATGTCTGAGAAGACACAAAGCCACACTGAATATTTGAAGGCAATCTAAGCACAGTAACTTCCAGAGAATCAGCATTAAGACAGAAATACGGCTGTTCCAGTCTTGACAATGCTCATATGTACAGAAACAAAATCCACACACAACACAAAGAATTCTTTATAACACATTATCCTCAAATGCAAAAGAGAAGCAAGCAGAAAAAGACTGACAAAACCATACTGAGATGTGATCCTAGAAATGCCACACAACTATATATACATTTAGTACTCTATATAACTGATACATTTTCTTCCTCCATACCACTTCAGCAACCACTTGAACCAATTTGGTCACCCTTGAAGATGGAGGCACTATGCCCTCCAAAACACCAGAACATTTAACCACTAGTCCATGCAGACACCCACATGAAGACCATAATATGATCACTAACCACTGTGAAAATCTGAAAACTTATATGTTAAAATACGTTAACACGACATTTCACTGTATATGTGCATGTGATTTCACAGCATCCAGACTGTATTTTGATGCAAAGAAACAAACACTACAATAACATTTTATGTGGCTTTAAAACCATAACCGATCTTTGTAATAATAACACCAGAGAGTCTTGTAAATAGGAGAATTTAATAAAAAAATTAAATTCTCTTATGAGTTCCAAGAAATATACAAGAGACAGCTGGTATATTCAACATCCCCATTTGAAAAAAAATACAGTAATCCTTATCACATGTGGCACCTATGATCCAAATGGCAAAAATGTTTGTTCTTACACAACACAGCCTCTTCTGAATAAACTTCCGCAGTTGGTCTAAAGACAAATGCTTCACCGGACTGACAAATATATATACATATATAGAAAAGCCAAGTCTTCAAAGACAGACAAATGAAGTGACACAAAAATCACTTCTTTGTCTGGAAGATAAAAAATTAAAGACATTTGCAGCTGTTTAGTGTACAGCTTGAAGAATTTTAATTAAAGGCTCCAAAGATATCCTAAGTGGGTTCCATATGACACAATGAAACCTAACAAACTACTTACCTAGATTCAACATTCAACACTGAACCATGGAATGTAATAAGTAAAAATGTGTTCAAATTTTAAAGAATGTAAATTAAATCACACACAGTGATATGCATAAAAACATTGAAATTCTGTACTCTAATCCTATCACATAAAATGTATACATTAATGTAGTATATGTCACATGAAAAGGAATTTCTTTCATAAGACAAAATAATGCAGTTTAAAGAAAAGAAAAATCAATGTCTGGACATTAAATAAAAAAAATCACAAATGAACAGAGCCCTACAGTTGTACACAATAAACAGCATTATGTAAGAGTCACAGGTAGATACATCTGAGCAAATAAGAACAGATGAGTGATGCTTCTAGTCTACCAAGACTCACATGATGGACAGGGGATCCTTCTAATGTACTACATGATTCACATGATAAATATGGGATCTTTTTAGTCTACCACATGAGTCACATAATGTTCCTCTTGACCGCACATCAAGTACTGCCCAGTCTGCAAAATTTTGACAGATTATCTACGCAGAAAGAGGTGTGTCTTTGCGGTTGATTTTACAGTGCCGTCAAGGATTTGTAAGAAAGTGACTGCAGTGCAGGGAATGAGAAAAATAATGAAAAATCTCTCTTGACAGTGGGTGTTATGGCCAAGATTCAAACCAGGTATATTCCACACAGACGTTTACAGGGTGAGATGTGACATTCTCACAGCAGTCTTCTGGGATGTGATGCTGACAAGTTAGGTGAACAGTCCTTGATGTTTTGAAAGCACTACAATCCTTTGAAATATCAGGAACTAACTACTCACCCAATAACACAGCATGTCATCCCACAAGCATGAATCTACAGAAGTCAAAAACGTTACAGCAACCTGCTCAGTGAAGAAGTGTTGATCTACTGACCATGAATGTAGCAATGCTTCAAACAAGGAGTACACAATGTGCATGTATGTTAGGACTTAACATATTTAAAATGGAATACTGGAATACCAAAGGGTGGGGGTGGAGGAATTGTGGTTTTAATCATAGTTACCATATAACACAAATCACACCGAGTAGCTCAGACTGCACAGCAGTATGTGGCTGAAATATTTGGGAAGTTTGCAGTTCAAGTCTCAGCCGAAGCTTTGATTACACTGAAAATTTTAATAATTTTCCTCAGACCCTCCACACACGGCCACAACTGATTACAATTTACAGTAAGGAATCTTCATCTGTTCACAAGCATCCACCTAGCATTTGTAACTGTATTCATTATGTACCATGTAGTAAATCATAGTTTATTTAGCTTCATGAAAACCAAAATTAATCTATATTTTATTAAAGATTCAGTTCCTACGTCACAAAGAACACCATGTCTCCTTCAGAAAGACCAAACAGTTAATGTTGTATAGAGAAATGATCAACTTATTTTAAGTATCACATTAAATACGTGTACACACCTGGCGGTACAGTGACCACTGGGCTTTAAGAAATTAATACAACACCATCACACTACACAAATCAATTAAACAGAACATAACTATTTACAATGTGTCCCAAACACGTTTCTATCACTTCATGATCAACATGATCATAACTCACAATAATTACACAAAATACTTGTGTTGGAAACAATACTTTGTTTAATTAATTTGTTTGCTATGACTGTTCTATCAAATGAAGAAACCCATTTCGTCATGCATTACCAAACTCTTGCGACAGAATTACAGTTCAGTGACAAATCATAATCTACTTCTCCCACCTAGCCATTCACTGAATTTTGAGTGTCATTTTTAAAACCTTTCAGTTTCCTACAATGTAGCTTTAAGCTGCTTGCTCTGTCTCCGTTTTATTTACTCTCATAATGCTGCAGCAAGCCATATGACATTGCTGTATCAATTTGAAATGAAATACAACTTCCCATGCGATGCAATGAGTGGGAAATTCAATGAGTCTACGTATTAATCAACCCATCATTAACTACTACTGTCTGTCACTGCCATTTTTGCTGACCTAACGCTGTACAACACCTCTGACATTCCTTCTTCTCCAATGTGTTAAAAATGAACGATTTTTGATCCCTACATCAGTTTGCACAAGGACTTACACACTTTTGGTCTGTTCTGAACTCCATCAAATAATGAACATTACATGTTCTGCATCTCTATATTAAACACCACACATCTTTATGTCACTCAAAGGCCACACTTCATTTGTCTAGAGTACTTATGGGGACTGAGAACTGAAAACCTTATTTTTTTTCATAATTAGGATGAAAAGGGAATTTTACTTTTTCAAAACTATTTTTTCAAGCACAGCACTCCTACACTACTGAATTGGTTTCAACTGCTGAAAAACACCTGTGCAAAATGAGAAACTTATCATATACGTGTATTTACTTAAAATCAGAATGCCCAAAAACAAAGCTGATTTGCTGTTAGCTGCTGTCCATGATTCCAAAGTTCTTTTTTTATTATAACAAAACTTTTTATAATAAGGAACTTGATTATGAAGCAGATACTTTGACTGTATGTAAACTGGCTGTACTTCATGACAAAAGCACTTCTCAAATTAAACAGGCATCAACTGCCATAATTACCACAAATCTCACAAGAGTAATCTAAAAATAATTTAGTTTAAATTAACACAACTCCTATAATTTAATTAATGTCATACCATTATAGCACAACTTACATATATCCTTCTTTATTACATATCAGATTCCTAAATGTTCTTGGACCATCATCAGCAAACTTATCTTTGAGTATGACATTGGAAAGTTATTTTCCTATGATAAAATAGCATGTAAATTCTTTGGAATCTTCATTACACAACAAAGAATGATTTTCTGTATACTAATATTCCATTACATGTTTCAGCTACGTTGCAGTGTCTCAGTACATGATGTAATGTCTGTATAGTGCTGTATGTAGTATAATATCCTAGTGCACCATTATCCTTCTTTAGGGTAGATGCTGCTGTAACTTTATATGATGTGCCAATCCTTACTGTACATGTTCAGTGAATATTGTGAATCTGCAGATGCAGTCTGTTGATTTGACAACAGTCACAACATAACATAACCTCAATGACATCCATCATATTCGTATTGATGACTGTTATTTTCGTATGTCAGTGCAAAAACCTTCAGTACCTTCTAGTGTTGTACTCCAACATAAATTCTTTGGTGATGGTCCACAAACCAAAACATGTAGAAATTTAATATGTAATAAAGAAGGCTATTGATAGGATGTGCTTTGATGGTATGAGGTTTAATTAAATTACAGCTTAGTACATGGTACATAATGAATATATTTAAAATAACACAAATCCCTCTTCTGGGTGGTGGCACCCTGTATTGCTGATGTTAGGAAGATCCTTACTGTGTCTACTGCCTTTTGGCATGCAACACTGTGTAAGCTGGTAGCAATACACCAATGTTTCAGATGAAACTTGTAGTCTCAGTCTTCAGGGAAAATGGGAAGGTGCAAATTACTCTGAAATATGTCGCTTTCTTCCAGTCTACGTCGCGTCAAATCCCTGACAACAGCACTCTTCACAGTATAAGTACATCAGGCCCACTCAACCTGTGGCTCGACATGACACAGTGTTACGTTGCCCGCAGGACACATTTCAAGTGACAAAACCTATTCTAATCCTTACCCGACACAGCTGAGATAGAATGCCGAAGGAATTTTTAAAACTTATGAGCTGTTTATTCATAGAGACATATATTACTTTACTAATTCACTTTGTAAAAATATGCTCAAAATAGGACACCCTAGCCTAGGTTGTGAACTGCACTGTTTATAACTTGTTCCTATTATCAGTATTTTTCTTACTGCACAAGATGTATAGACAAATACACAGGTATAACTGTACACATAAATTAATGTGTACTTATTTATCCTTTGTTCTGCGTATACAATTTCATGTTACCCGCAAGCAGACAAATTTTGCTGTAGTTACCCTACCACATAAAAGGATGTATGGGCCTGATGTACATAGCGTTATCCCACATAAACCAGTACCACTTTAATATCCAACTGCTGTGACAGCCAATGGGATCACAGGTTTCAATCTGGTCAGAATATGGATATTATACAAATTTCATTTGTTGTCCTGTGTTTACTGAAAGCCTTACAAAAATTGGATCCACCATACATGCACAACTGCTTGTCCTAACAAGAACCCAGAAAATATCCATAACAGACAAGGCCAAGGAAGGAACTGGGCTATAGAACCTTGAAGAAAATATTCCACATTATCAGAAGATCAGGGTTGGATAGAACTCTACTAAACTGACAATTGGTTCAAGAACCACATGCATGAGCAGTTGTTAAACAGTGAACAATTAATTGCATTCAGTGGCCATAACTTTATAGGTGTTAAGTACACAAATAAGGATGGCAACCAGGGTAGTATAGTCAATATAGTGACCAGGCTACAGGCTGCACAGTCCAGTTCAAATACCAGAAGGGGGAAAGAGATTTTTCTCCTCCTATTCAATGGGTACTGGGGGGTTCTCTCCCAAAGACAAAGCTGCCCATTCACCTCCAACCTGTACTGAGGTTATGAAAGGAGCTACTTGTATACCTCTACTCCCCGACATCTTCACACAGTGTACAGGGACAAATTTTACCTTTCTCTTTACACAAAGTAAGAATATTACGGCAGGTATGTGCTACCACTAGTTAAGTGTGTCAAAATGTCTACCTACAGCCAGTAAAGGAATGTAAATCAACCTGAATAATATGTTTTTGTATGAAAAGTAGACAATCACTAGCTTTACTACCCAAAGTAGGTTCTAAACAACTTTCTCACTCATAATCATGTATAGCAGATGTAACTAATAAATATGCCTAGTGCATTTACCCCACTATGAAATTACATTTTTTTTTACTGCCATTTTAATTGTGAAACATGTCAGGTGCCCAGCGTGTGAAACACAACGCTTCAAACTCGCATGCAGTACCAATACATTTCCTCAGCAGTATCAATGTATACTTGTTACTGTTGTCAACAAACTCCCATGCAATCCATCTAATTCTGCATATTCATGCCCACTACAGATGATGGCTCTCATATTTCAACACACACACTCCATGACACCTGATTCCCTACAGCCATCACCTCTGCCACCGCTCAACCAAAGACAAAAATACAGGAGGCATAACAGTTAATTTTGAAATATTCTTAAATTGCCAGAGTACAAATACACGAATGCCAAGTTGCTTACTTTACAAATTAATCCTTTGTAATGATTGCAGAGAACTTAGTTAAGGTACAGCACACATTATTAGTGATAATAAATAAATATATATGGTCATAGTTTTATCCCACAACTATCAGCTGCACTTCCTGCTGGCTCCCTATCATACTAATGCAGCCCACTCATATGACCTGACTGCCCACATGTACTGAGGAGTTGCAGTGTTGATAAACAATAGTTGTCAGAAAAAATAAAAAATACGTTCTTGAAATTATCTCTTTTACAAGGCTTACTTTTCTTGTAGGTGCTCATGATGTCTGTACATACAAAACAAAAATGTAATAAATCATACACGATGATAATGGAAGAACACGAAGAAGCAAAATGTGCACTGGCATGCATAGTTTACAGTTCATATGATGCCAGTTAATGAGGCATGCTGTATGTTAATAAATGATGGTAGAACATGGCTACTGGAAAATTAAATGGTACAAGTTCCAAAGAAAAATATTCTGTGGGATCTACAATGGGCCACAACTGCATGAGAAATGTACACTACGACATTTTTCCAGATTATAAGATACACCAGTCTCAATAGGCATGTAATGGGAAAAAATATGTTACTGCAGACATCTACACTGGCTGTGGGGCCCACCTGGTCTCCTACGTAATTAGTGTGGGGGGGTTCTTTCATTGGGGCCAAAGTGGCTGGAGCATGAAGCTGACTACTCACCTCCATCTGGTGCTGACATTAAGAATGAGTGGAGCTATACCTCTACTCCCCCTACAGGCCTTCATGGTATGCACAGGGACACCTTCACTTTTACTGCATACATATGAAACAAATTTGCAACTGCTTACTAAACAAAAAGTCGAATATTAGAATGAACCTTTCACTTGTTGTGTAATCCAGAAAACTCATCACTGCTACTGTCACACATGCCACTACTGAAGATATGGTCTTAATTACCATCTTCTTCACAAAATGCATTATCTTTGGCGCCATCAAGGGCACTGCCCCATGCTCAGTCTGTATCGACATCCATTTCTTCACTCCTCATTTATTAATTCTTCAAAGTGTGTGTTAATTGAGATATCTAGTGGCTGCAGTTGGCTAGTAAGAGCTCCAGGAACCACAATAAACTGTGTGCTTAATTCTGCAACCATCTTCTTTGCTACTTCCATTACATGTAAACTGATCCACTCACAAACTAAACAAGCTGGCTGATTCAATGTGGCTATTTTGACCAATACACCTGTACCCACAGCTTCAGACCTTTTTCATCCACCCATCCTTTAACATGAACATAAATGCAAATTCACAAAATTTCTTGTTTGGGCATAGCAATCCTTTAGAATAATAATCCCTTAACTGTGTTTGGTGCATTATTATGTGACATCTGGAAGATGCCAGAATGATTCTGAGATAATATTTCAGTCTGATTTACTGCTTCAAATTCTGCTTGTTTTTGTTATTTTGTTTGAAAGAAGTACTCTGACAGCTGCTACACTCCAGGAGAAGAACTAGAACTGTATTCACACTTTCTGCTTGCTTTGAGCAGGCAGTGGTTGAAAAATCATCACTTGTATCTAGCAGGCGCTAAATTTTGTATTATAGAGAATTTAAAGGGCCAGGGATTAATAAGGTAAGTAGTTTTGTGTTATCAGCACAACATACTAAAGAACAGTTCAGTGACATAGTCTTTCTGACAGCATATTACAAGATAGGGACACTTCATCCACATTACTGATCTGTACAATTTTGAAACATCATTTCTTCCCTACATTCATCACAAATGTCTGACTACAAAACCCTGTTTTTGTATGTGGTTGGCATTGTTTATACAATCCTGGATCCAGTATACTTGCTTAGGCCGTGACTCCTCATAAATCTGAAGTTGTCCCAGCTAAGTCAATGGCACTGTGTGTGACCACTAGCCTTTCAGTTACAAATGTAACTGTTTGTGTAGACACAGGAATTCTGTTTTGTTTGGTACATTATCCAGTTTCTGACATCTTTCTCCAGTTGTCATTTTACAACATGCGCACAAAAACAGGTGTACCCTCTTCCTTAATTTCTGTAATTCTGTAACTTGCTTCCTGCATTATGTACCATTCTCCATGTTATGTGGCATAATTTATTAAAACATCAACTTAAACCCTAGACTGTATGAAAAACTATTATGTTTTGTACCCATTTTGTTAAGACTACACAACAAATTGAATACTGAACTACACACAACACAAAAACCTATGAACACAAAATTATTATTAATTGGGACCGAGTGTTATGCTGATTGCTGCAAGTACAGAGTGCAGAAAGACACAGGGCCCTGAATGAGGGAATTTGGTGTCTTATATATATGTTGTTGGTAGGGCAGAGCTCCACAGTAACTCCCTTCAGTTCTTTCCACAAAAGGTTTCTACAAGAAGTATGGTTTTGGTTATCTTTTTCTGGAGAAAAAGGACAAGCTCTAGTGTGACACATGCTACGTAACAATATAGTCTTAGAAGAAATATATCACTGCATGCACCTGGTATATCTTTGGATCATATTATACAGGAGGATTGCAGGCAACAACATTTTCCAGGGGAAAAAGTGGGTCTTATTATCTGGAAAATATGGTAAATTAATGAAAGAAAATTGAATTTAAGAACTTTATCAGAACAAGTGATACAATTACTTTTTCCTTAAAATTTGGCATTGGGAAATGAGGGGTATCATATATCTGAGGTTGTCTTTAACAGTCACGTAAGCTAACTAGGGCTAAAAATGAGGGTTGTCTTATATCTAAGGTTATGTTACAGTCAGGTAAATATGGTATGTTAACTAGGGCTCAACACGAGGGTCTTCTTGTATCTCAAGTTGTTTTAATAGTCAGGTATATATGGTATGCTAACTAGGGCTCAAAATGAGAGTCTTCATATATCTAAGGTTATGTTACAGCCAGGTAAATAATGGTATGCTCACTAGGGCTCAAAACAAGGTTTTCTTATATCTGAAGTTGTTTTAACAGTCAGTCAGTATACTTGGTACCCTAACTAGGGCTAAAATGGGATCATCTGATATCGAGGTTATGTTACAGCCAGGTAAATATGGTATGCTAACCTGGGCTCAACATGAGGTCTTGTTATATCTGAGGTTGCTTTAAGCCAGGTATATATGATATGCTAAGACTCAAAATGGGGGTCATCTGATATCTGAGGTTATGTTACAGCCAGGTAAATATGGTATGCTAACCTGGGCTCAACATGAGGGTCTTGTTATATCTGAGGTTACTTTAAGCCAGGTATATATGATATGCTAAGACTCAAAATGGGGGTCATCTTATAAACTCTGGTTACCTTAAGTCAGGTAAATACAGCATGCTAATTTGGGTTCAAAAACTTTTTCATCAAAATTTCATCTTTTACTTTACTTTCCCTACAGAAAGTCAGAAAGTTAAGATCAATAAATGACTGCATATTTATAACATCTGCACTGCTGAATGCCACGGTGAGTTTTTGTGGGTGATATTTTGAAACTTTCTGCACTACTGTACATGTAAGTCATCTGCCAATACAAAGTTGCTAGAGATGTGGCACAATACACCAATCTGAAGAGGACACAGGCAGTTTCGAGGTTCAATCCCAGGAACCACTCGAATATGGAAAGCACAATAATCCTCAGTCAAGTCAGAGAGAATGAAATGCAAAAACTCACAAAATGTCATCATATGTTCACCACAAATATTCACAATTCCTCTTGAAAGCATTTTGCATGATGAACACTTTCAGGCCTGTAATGCATACAGATATGTTGAAATAGGAATACTATGAGAAAACACAAACAAAATAAAATATTATTTCACCTTATTAATTCACAGTAGTGGTATATAATAATGTTCTATATCTCCTTATTAAACCTTCTATTTACCTTAACAGAGCCTCTGCACCAGTTGTAAAATATGGACGAACTAAAAATACTAGTTTTTCATTCAGAATTCAGTACCACTTTATACTACTAAACTGCTTTCATGTTTCAGAGGATGCAGTAGCCAAGTACTTGGTACTGACATACTACTACCTAGATGACTTTCAGTTTTAGACAATTACTTATCTCAAAATGAAGCTCTATAAGCCAAATCCAAAGTTCTACATTACAGAAATTTTAATCAATCTCAGGAAGACAAATTCAGTACGAAAAAATTTCCATTATTCTGCACTTTGCCCTTACACATCACGCAATATATTACTGTGACAGACGCATGTTAAGTCTGACCAAATATTGCATGTTCTCAGCACTAATACAATTTACATCCCCCCCCAATTAAAATATGACTGCCAGCCTGTAGTACCAGGTGATTTGATATCACCTATTCTGGACTGTAAACTGTTACCCCAGAAAAATGGGAGATTTAAAATTCCCTTCTCCCTGAAAGGTTAATATCATTTAGAAGGCCAAAGAGGCACACTGAGCTGTATTTGAAAGGACAGCAACACAATAAATGAGTGAGCCATACAGATCATTGCATGCAAGTAATGCCACTTTTCAAATGCTGACATTTGTAACTATCAAAGTCAAGGTTATTAAAGAACTGTACATCCTAAATTTTAGAAACAAATGTAATATTTGAAAAGGTAAGCCACCTTTACATTTATATTTCTTGTCTTCAGGGAGAACCAGCACAGTTTAAGCAGACCGTATTGCCAAGTAACTTGTATATTACGATTCTGTTTACCCTTACACATCAGACTTCCAAGGAGACTTCACCAAACAATGGAGATGTACAATTTACATCTCCAAACACGTGCCATATCATTATATAGAGAACAAAACCAAAATTATATATCTATGTATATATATATATATATATATATATATATATACACACACACACTTCTCAGTGAAGGAAAATAGTGGACAGACAAATGGAAAGCAAAGGATATTGAACTGGAATTGACCTTTGTGAATTTTTACACATACTGCATCAGATGGTGCTCAGTGACAAGGTAAATTAAATACAAAGACTTCAGGAATAAAGTTGACTTCAGATGATTACCCAACTCCAGTGTGTGTCAATATGTTATGATAAGATCTATGGAACCTTCAGAAACCTGAAGATTGACAGTCAGTCAGTCCCCAAAATGATAATCTATTTTCCATATTAAAAAAAAAATGGACAATGTGCAAAGAAATATCATGACCATAAAACACTGTCATGAACCTTCCCTGTGTGCGATTCACAGGCTAGTATGTTGTGACTACAAAATAAAATTCAATTTCTCTCCTAGCACAGCTGATTTTTAAGCCTTTATACCATCTTTGATTTTAAAAACAAAATTTTATAAAATCTTGCATAAAGATTTAAAAAAATCAGCTGTTATGAGAAACCGAATTTTATTTCTTTTGTAGACACAAGTGACACTGCTGAATGCAACAAGGCGAAGCAGTAAGCAGTCATGTGACAACACAATCAGTGCAAGCTTTAATTCCTGCTAAACGACAGTGCTACTTTTGGTTGTCACAGCTGTTCTAAATAAGGAAACAATACAGCACCATCATTTTATATGACAACTATCAGCTGCCACTTCCTGTTGGCTTGTTTATTGTACTAACATAGCCCACTGAGCATTGCACATATTATACTGTCTAAATATAAATTATTTGCCCTTGTATTTTGTTAAATAATAGCTCCATTGAAGAATACTTCTAATAAAATTTGTTGGGTTTAATAAAACTAATCTTGCATATCATGTAGCAGTTTCTTGTATGATGAGAAATAGATAAAACGTTTGATTTGAACTGAATGTATAAGTGGGGATTACATAATGAAATGAAAAACACAGATCTCCACGCCTGAACGTTCATTTTATGCAAATAATGCACAAAAAATCAGAACCAAATCACAAAAATTAATCACATGAGATAATGGCAGTACATTGAACTCCCAAAATAAAGACTGTTCACACAAGTGAGTGTAACGACTCATAACAGACAGGGAAGAGCAATGAAAGCTACAGCCACTGTGATGGAGCTGTGGTACAGTAGCTGGTATAGTGACTAGGCTATTGGCTGGGCAATATGGGGTCCAAATCCTTGCAGGGGAAAGAAATTAATCTCTTTGCCAAAATATTTAAGACTGCTGTGGGGCCCACCCAGTCTCCTATTCGAGACGTACTTGCGGACTTCCCCCTGATTAAAGCAGCTGAAGTGAGAGGCTGATTACTCACCTCCATCTACTGCAAAGATTAAGAATAAGTGGAGCTATACCTCTATTCCCCCTGTATGATTTCACGGCATGTGTGAGAAAAACTCTAGCTTTTGCCTTTCTAACCACTGGTACGGTATGATACACAAATAAGTTTACAACAGTGTATATATTCAGCTGTTTGCTTCCAATAAACATTCTGCACAAACAATACCTCATATGAACAGCATCCACAAACATTTCAGCTGTATCCCTCCCATCATCTCATGCAGTTCTAGGTCAGATGATAAACAGTAAAGGTCACGCGTCAAGAGTGTTGGACTATCAGTACATTTCGTATTCTCAGCACAAGAGGTGTGGACGTATGTTAAAATAGTTACTAGAAGACCACATTTTCTGAGTCCAACTCCAAAAGATGTGTGAAACAACTATAAAAGAAAGAAATAAAGTAAAAGAAGACTGACCATGTAAATGGAACACAGATGAAGTTCTATATTTTGTACAAGAATAGGTATCTCATCTCCCATCAACGGTTAGTGAAACCTTTTGGTGTAAAAAGCAAACATATCTGCCATACATTTTATTTCTGTTAAATGTGATTTGCAGACTTACTCCACAGCTTTAGAAACTTGTCCTTTTAGTGCAACCATTGGAAACATCTCTACAACTGACAAATCGGAAGATGCTGGCATTTGAGAGCAACAGCAGACTATTGACATGAGACAGAGTGAGACAAACTAAGTCAACTTCATGGCATAACTAAATGTATGTTCTGTAATAACAGCATCAGCTCTGCAATATTTTACTAACATAGTACTTTGCAGACTTATTTGGAATTTACTATGTACCTCTACAATATATTTTCCCTCTTCTGCATTGTTACATAGTTCATCATTTTCTCTGTACACAACAAGTATCAGGAAATGTTTCTGATACGGAAAATACAGCTACAGAAGATACCGCAAAAGCATTCACAAAATTAAAAAAAAAAAAAATTTCTGGTGGAAACTTTATAATGCTTTGGCAATCAGCCTGAAATTTAATTATGCTGCAAGATTGTTAACTGGACTGCTGCACTGTATGACAGAACATCACATAAAGTTAAGTCTCCTGCTGTGCTTCATTTACTACCAAAGCGAACAATGCATACGGCTATACCTCCACAAACTTAATGAACAGCATTTCATTATCTCACACACTAGCATTAAATGAGAATAAATTATGACTATAAAATAAACTGAAAGAATGGAGAAGTGCCTGCCATGGCCTACTTCAAGGTTGTATTCTGGTATTCATCTACACGAAAGGAAAACAATAAGACCTCAATTGAGACAGCTGGAGCTCAGTTACGATTCAAATGTGATGTAAATGCACAATGTATTCTGACAGATACAGTATTATTGTTGTGATAATCTCCATCAATAATTTACATCTTACATAAATAATTCTTCTGTCTCCATAGTTTTATCTGTATTTCTGTGTCTGGTTTCATTACAATGTGATCACAGTCAGCAACTGTGTACGTATGCCTGCTGTTGTTACACTGTCTCGTAACTTTTTATGCATGAACAAATTACTGTAAAGTGGCGAAGCACTAAATAATCAGAAAGATACAAGATGTCACGTCCTGCATGTTCAACATTTTCTTTAGCCAAAAGGAATGCATATTCATAACACTGTTACAAAAATAGGCAATTGGATTACTTAAGTATGGTTTATTTTAAGAAAAAGTCAGGTAAAGAACAGGCGTGAAGATCATAATGAATTATATTCCCACTTTTAGAGGCTGTCACCATTTTCCATACATACATACATACATACACGCGCACGCACACACACATATGTACAATTCAAGTTTCTCTCTGTACAGCCCCATATGTGTGGTATGAAGTAAATCACACAAGACACAACAGTGCACTTACATGGTCTGAGAACCGTTACTAGACTCACCCAAATGCAATGCAGTTCCCACTTAAGGTTTCTCTGTTTAAGAAATGCTGCACAGACTACCATTCACATGTCAGTTTTATCACATTAGAGACATTTTTCTAGCCAACTAGAAGCTGTTTATGAACTTCCGTATATATGGTGCAGATGTCATTGTTTCCTGCAAACATTTTGTTAAAGGTAAAGGTAAAGTCCATCCTACAACAGGCCATGAAGGCCCAGAAGGGGAGTAGAGTTACACCTCTAACCCTTGTTTAACCTCGGCACTAGATGGGGGTGGGTCCTTGGCGCTAGATGGGGTTTTGTCAGTGACGTATTTGTAAATACATCTTTAATTTTAAAAATTGTCTTTTAGCAGAAGAAGGGGGGGGGGGGGGGGGAAGGAGAAGAGAGAAAGTAATTACAGCCTCCACTTAAAGAATTTTTTTTTCATTCAAGAATATATCTTTGTTAGTTTCACAGAGAAACCTTACATGGGGTATCACATTTATTGCATATAACAAAATTTCATTCAAGTGAAGTTCACTCAGCTGAACATTATGTAGTATACTGTGAAGCAATACTCACAATATCTGGACAACAAAACAAGTGAGGAAATGAAACAAAGAGAAAGTCTGGACAGAAGCAGCAACCCTTGTCTGGCACTACGAAATTAATCCGAAGGATCTTCTCAGAAATTCTGAGTATGCCTGAAGTCTCACATCAACAGACTGTCAATTAACTGGCTATTTTGTGTTAAGAAACATTATCTGGACCCACAAAACAAACGTTACAACCTTATAAAAATATACGTTTCACCACTACATATAGTCACGATCATCATACATTGCTGTCATATATACAGGCTTTACACGTTACAAATCATTTTTAACATGCTACAACACAAGTCTCTCTTTTATGCCTCTACAATGTAACTTACATACTGATAATTCTATTACTAGCATCATTTCATACTGGTCATCTTTTCTTCTCAATTTTTAAAGTTAATGTAAGAACTAAGTATTAAATACATACTGTTGAAAAACGTAGTTTAAATCTTTGTTGCCATTAAAAAAATTTTAAACATGACAGGAACTGTATGGTATTACTATTATTAGGGCTACTGTTAGATTTCTTTGAAAAAACTTACTATATGTCAACACTGATTTTCTTCTTGTAAAATTTAACGGTGATACACAACATCAAACCTTCGGTCAAACAAGTGTTCGTAATTTCCGGATTACAAACATTTCATAACTAATTATTCTATATATTCTTGTCTCAATTACCCGCCAAAAAATCATTTATAGCCCGTCTGGCTTTGCTGTGTTTTTTTTGTAATTATCTCACAAGTGACGCCATTTTCAGAAAAAAAAAAAAAATGTACTTGACATGAAATGTGTGTTTTGATTTTCTCTGTGACTTCTGTCTGAAACTGTCCTACTTCCAGGAAGAATTGGGTGAGATATCACCATAAACACACTTAGACCTTCATGTAAAATGCCTGATATTGTTGTCTGGTTTTAACCAAACTTGAATTTTCTCAACAGATTTTAACAGAAGTTCTGGATTTGAAATTTCATGAAAATCCATCCAGTGGGAGCCAAGTTGTTCCTTGCAGACAGACAGACAGAGAGAACAGTTTGATGAAGCTAATGGTTGCTTTTAGCAACTTTGCAAACACACCTGAAACCATGTGAATACCAACATAATGACTTTTTGTTAAAGCAAATTCAAGCCACAAGTCAATCACTAATTTTCATTTAAAATTTTTTCTTAGTTATCTCACATTACCTTCATAACCACTATCTTTTATATACCATATATCTATACGTTTGTTCACAATGTGCATGGCACAAATGCATATAAGCTGGCCATGTCTGCCTACACACATGTTCTACCTTGCAGAGCTCAAGAAAAAGTGTCAAAGCCATTTCAATGCAATATTTGAGGTTATGACTGTGGTGTTGCTGAAAATTCAAGCCTTCTGGCATGTAATGCTGTGCCAATGGGCAAGCAGTTCCTGGTGTTTTGAAGGACTGTGGAGCCTTAATTTTCCAGGTCAAGCAGTCCAATCTTCTTGGCCTCCTTGCCACTGAATATCAAGGTAATACAGTGCTTCAAAATGTTGGGAGCTACTCACACAGTGACATAGCATGACATCCTAGACGATTTGAATCTTCAAGCCATTTCAATTTTTGTTTATTAGGCTATTTTTGCAACCAACCTACACATAAATGCTTCTCCAGTATGCTAGTTACAGCATTTCAGTCAACCATAACAGGAACTGAGATTCTTTAAAGGGAACTGTATAAAAATTTCACTTCATACTGTCAGTATCTTCATCAAAACTCTATACAACAGCTCTAAGAATTCAGAATGTCATGGTGCAAAGAACACGTGCAGAAACTGGGAGTACTGCAGTACAGTGGGCAGCATCCCAGTCTTGTCATATTAGCAGAATGCAGTATGATCTACCACTTACTGTTGTGGCATGCACGATATGCAGACCGTACAGTCAGGATACCAAAACTGTGACCATCAACATTACAATTATACTTTAATTCCAGTTTGGAGTTAAAAAACAAAAATGAAAACATCAGTGTATATTGTTAAGCATTAAAACTCAGCAATAATTTGTAGAAAATGTATATGTGATACCCATCTGATAATGATTTGTTTCAAGGGCTAAAAGACACAGTGGTGAAACATATACATTCTAAGGTTTTTACTGACACTTTTATGAACAAAAATACTCTAAATTAATAAAGAGGAAGCTTGAATTGAAGACTTAAGTGCAACAAGATTATGCAAACTCAGGAACATACATTTTTGTATTATGTTCAAATAAACAGAGTAAAACAGCAGGCCTTTCACTCTGTTGTACCTTCCTGTAAGATGGAAATAACACAACTCTCTGTGTTTCAGAATTTAGGAATGTTTTAATAAGGACACCTGAGACTCACTGCTAACTCTAATCTCTTTATACGAACATAATGGCAAGATCTGACTCCAAGAATCAAGAACACACAGCACACAGGAATATACCATTCTGAAGGATGCTAGGGTATAAAAAAATAAGGTTCAGAAAAATAGATCACAAGAGACAAATATCACACAACACGAAAAATGAAACGCTGCAGTAAACAGCATACTAAGTAGATGACTGATAGTGGAAGAGAAATTATTAATAATCTAGAACAATATCATTATTACATGGCATATTTTAATTATGTATGTGTAATTCATTTAATGATGCTTTCAACAGCCAGATTACACTGCATCATTAATAATTTGGATCTCTCAAATAATGGAAGAAAATTCTGTGCATATGTTGAAGAACTCTTTGAATGTCTTAGTACAATATATCAGGACTCGGGGAACTTCTACGCAAGAGATGTCATGGATTCATGAAGCTACCGTTCTGTTAACCGTCTGCCAAAATGGTACACGCGATCAGTGCAATGACTGCCAGACCATCACACTGGTGGCACACAAACAACTATGAAGGAACAATGTCCTGATGCTACCTGGCACTGCATGTCAATTTTGTTGGAATATACCACAGTTGCTTTGGCCACCAGATATTTGCACTGTTAACTATGACACAAACTACGTGTCATGTGCTGGCTCTCCCTCTATACTAACCCTGAACCCAATGTTTATACTGAACATTTCCATAAATATGACAGACAAAACAGCTTCTAAATTGGAGTGGTTTATGTGCAGGCCACCCTACCATGCTAAGTACCAGGGGGAGGAAAGGAGAAAGAGAATGTTTATTCCTTCAAACCTTCATTTGCACTTTTCACAGTGTTTTCATAATGTAAAAACTGGTGGTTCGAGTCCTGGAGGCATTCTCCCGACACTATGCGGTACACGCACACGCTTACTTGTTCACTCACTAGCTGGCACCAAATACTGATGTGACCTATTGGAGTTACTGCAGGCTGTCTCTATCACTGGCTCACTGCCGGAGATTTCTTGTCCGAGTCCTGGCTGGAGGGTGTGTTGCCTTGAGGAGGTCCACCTACCCCTCCAGGACCCCGGTCTCCAACTGGCCCACCCACACTGGGCCCCCCCACTGGCCCTCCACCCCCCCAAGAGTTGGGGCCGCCTGTAATAGGCGAATCTGAGAAGCCGTGGTTGTCATGGTCCAATGAATTTGCAGCATCATACTGGGTGTTCTCCAGCCTCGTGATAAGCCGTTCATCCTCGTCTCCAAACTCACCTCCCATTAGCGACGGTTCACCTACCACCATCACATCCTGCCAGGGGGCACACAGAGCACATCTCAAAGGTTTCCCTGGTCCGATCTTGTAAACCACTCTTGCTAATTATGGATATGGACATGGAAATTGGATTATCCAAAGGAGATTGTTTGAGATGGTAAAAGTGTTAGGACAAACCAAGTAGAAGAGCTATAAAAAGGTACAAAAATTTCAACTTCACAGATGTCTTGTTAGCAATTCATATTCTGGTAACATAATTGTTATCCATGACCACCTGGCTCTCAAACATGATATGCTCAGTGAACGTGTTGGTTACATTGCCCATTTCATATTCTGGGAAACAACTTGATTCCCAACCTTCCCCGAGAAGGTACAATGTACTGAAAACCAAGACTCTAACAATAAAAATACTACAGAATTTATAAAAAAACACAGCTACCTCAGGAAGGAAGAAGAAAATACTGTCCACAAATGTAGGCTCATACTCCATTGGTGGTTATTCAAATACTGCTGCATGAAAGATGAGGGATGTAAAGTTGGTATGTTAACACCAGCAGTCAATGTCACAAAGTGTGCCTACAGAATTATTGTTAAATAACACCATTAATAACAAAAAAAAAAAGAATATAACCAACACTAACAACTTAGAATTATGCAATGGGGAAAATTAGTCCCATCTCCCTTGAGCTGATATACTTCCCCCTCCACATACTCCCCTACACTTCACTCCTGTCATCTCACATGAATGCTGGTAGTGGTGACCTTCATTAGCACCAGGCCAGAGGGAAACACAAAAGTCGAGAATGTTGCCATCATTCACACACCATCCATGGAACTACTGTCTGCTGCCTCAGTCAGGTAATAAAACAGTGACACTTCATGTAATACAATCATAACAGGGCAGCAAATAATGTGGATGGTTGTACTGCCTTTGAAATGGGCTTAACGGCCAAAACCTTACAGTTCTATACTGACTGATTCACTCATTCACATACTACTTAACTATAATTCTGCAACTTTTGTAGTAAAATTCAATGATTTAGTTGAATTAACATTTAGTTATGACCTTTCAATATCTGAACTTCAGTACTAGCAGAAGAATTTTAATATCTGCCCTCTAATACACATTCGATACGAGATGTGCATATTGTTCATCACGTTAGCTCTGTGAAGGCAACACCTACAGTAACAAATTACGCAACACAGTCACCCCTGACGATCAGCTCTGTAAAGATGCTGTTAGTATCCGATGTGTGGCGACTGTATCCACCACGAGCGACACATACACTAATTGTGTACAGACACATCTCAGAGACTGTATCCTTACCTGAGTGCCGAATGCTGAGCAAAGAGTGAGAAGATTCAGCATTAATCAAGAAAACATCCACAAAGCTAAACTCAAAATATCAGATATTCCAATCATCTCTGAGATGTGTACATAAGAAATGGGCTGCCATATCATTCTGCACACATACTCACTCACAGCAAAGTGGAGAACGCGGAAGATTCTACGAACATCAAATGCATTTGTCCGAGTCTTGGTATTAGCGTACTTTTTATCATCGGGCCAGGTGAGACTGCCTTTAAAATGTCAGCTAAGTCGACAGAACAAACTCTGCCTCGCACTTTTCAGATACACAGACACAGACTGTTCCAAGATTTTCCTCAGTGATAAAGCAAACGGAAAGGTATACTTAAAAGATGGGGCATGGCCTGAACGCCCCCCGCCCTGGCCATGGAAGCTTTCAGTCAAAGTGACTCCTTACCCAGGTCACCAACGCCTTCAGCCTATGCCACACAGCCACTCTGTGTTTAAACCCTACACACTCATCCAACCAAACTACTTCCCCCTAAAAGGGCATATTGCTAACAGTCGCAGAAGTCCTTAGTTATGACCATATTGACAGGAAATCTGTAAGCATAAGCATCATATTCATTAGAGTTTTAGGATTTGTATGTCACATTCCAGCATGCATTCCATGGCTCAACAGACCAAGGGATGCCAACTTGCATGCAGTCTCCACCCTTAGCTTTTTGGTTGGTCACACGGCACATCAACACCCTGATAATGAAGAAAGACACAGTCTCTGTAACACTGGATACTAATTCCACTTTCAGGTGTCTGATTACCTCAGAACAGGTCACTGCATACAGCTACTGTTTTAAGTTTAAACTACTACCAGGCCATTTCAGAAGTTTTGTGTATGATTTTATTGTAATAACAAAATATTAGATAAAAATACTATTGATATTCCTGAATGTATATACACATGTCCTCTACTCAATGGAATCACCAGCACTGTCCACACACTTTTCCCATCTACGTGGTAAACGATCAATTGCAGCTCCGTTTTTGTCTGCGGACGGACGCTTTAAAGAGGCAGTGACAGCAATGTTGATATCGTCTTCCGACTGAAATTGTTTTCCCCGAACATGTTCTTTCACACGTGAAAACAACCAATAATCACATGGGGTGAAATCTGGAGAGTAGGGAGGATGTGCCAACACTTCTCAGCCCCAACGTTGCACCAGATTTTGCACATCACGATGGCGATGAGGTGTTGCGTTGTCCTGGAGCAAAATGGCACCACGCTCCAGCAGTTCTGGTTGTTTACGGCGAAGAGTCGGCCTCACCCTATCAGAAGTCGGAATCTCGCCAGCAAGTGTTTACCATATCCTCACCAACAGCTTGGGGAAAAGAAAAGTTTGTGCAAAGTGGATTCCACACGTGCTCAACGATGACCAAAGAGCCATGCGTGTTCTTCTCGCCACCACCCATCTGCAGCATTGGAGAAATGAAGGCAGTGTATTCCTCGATCGCATTTTAACGGTTGACGAGTCATGGATGCATTCATTTGACCCTCAGCTGAAACAACAGAATGCTGAATGGCGCCCCAATGTCACCGAGGAAGAAAATTGCATGGCGCAGTCTCAGTGCTCTGTCATGTTCTTCAGCCAAAATGGGCTTGTGCTTGACCATCCCATGCCAGTTGGCACCACGGTCAATGGCCCATATTATTGCTCACTCTTGCAGGATAAGGTGAGGCCGGCTCTTCGCTGTAAACAACCAGAACTGCTGGAGCGTGGTGCCATTTTGCTCCAGGACAATGCAAAACCTCATCGTCATCGTGATGTGCAAAATCAGGTGCAACGTTGGGGCTGAGAAGTGTTGGCACATCCTCCCTACTCTCCAGATTTCACCCCATGTGATTATTGGTTGTTTTCACGTGTGAAAGAACATGTTCGGGGAAAACGATTTCAGTTGGAAGACGATATCAACATTGCTGTCACTGCCTCTTTAAAGCGTCCGTCCGCGGACAAAAACAGAGCTGCAATTGATCGTTTACCACGTAGATGGGAAAAGTGTGTGGACAGTGCTGGTGATTCCATTGAGTAGAGGACATGTGTATATACATTCATAAATATCAATAGTATTTTTATCTATTATTTTGTTATTACAATAAAATCATACACAAAACTTCTGAAATGGCCTAGTACATAGCATATACTATACTTTACTAGTATATCACAATATTGTATTATTACATGAAAGGCCTGAAGTCTGGAAACACGCATAGGACTATATGGAACCCATGAATAAACCTAAGCTGAATTAACCCACATAGTTTAAGATGTTCCATTCACATCACCTGCAGTTTATTGGTATTGGTACTTACTTGTGATGCCAAGGAAAAGTTGGGTCCAGGAGACCTCTTCTTGTTGGGTGCAGGAGGGGCATTGTTTGCAGCTCCACCTGACTGAGAGCCTTTCCGTTTCCGCCGCTTGTTTGCAGGTCGCTGTGATTCTGAAGGCACACACAGACAGGCGACAATCGTAGAGTTAACACTAAGCAACTCCTGCTGCTGACGTGACAACTCAAACAATCCCACTTCAGCATGAATGGCAAGTTTTGGGGAGTACAAAAAATTATTTTACACTTCAACACAGAACACATTTATAGAGAGAGAAAAACCTTTAAATGTTCACGATTGAATGTTCACATGATGACCGTTTGCCATACATTTTGCTTTTCTCTTGATCCCCATCCATATGACATTGCTGCATCACTGCACAAAGTTTCCACAACTCTGTCATAATAAACATATAAATAAAAGGTAAAAAAGGGTAAAGGTAAAATTCACCCTAGAATAGGCCATGGAAACCCAGAGGGGGAGTAGAGGTACAGCTCTACTCTTTCTTTAACCTGGCACTAGATGGGGGTGGGCGGTGAATGCCAGGCACTGGCCGCTTTACCCCCAGGAAAGTGACTTTGTACCCACTGTACAGGAGGCTGGGTGGGCCTAGGGCTGGTCTGGACGGGTGCTGAAATTCTCGCCCCCACCAGGATTTGATCCCCGAACGGTCAAGCCCGTAGCGAGTCGCTATACCGACTGAGCTATCCTGGCCCACAATAAGCACATCAATACACTACATACTGTGTGCCACATGTAACCTTGATGTAGTTTTAAGTGATCACGTATCAGAACAATAAACAGCCTTGAAACGTAATCTTGCACTGCAACGAAACGTGGGAACACACACATGTGCATGAAACAAGACTGCAGATGCACAAACCCAACTATCTGTACATCACATATTACTTTCGTCTTGGCCGAATTACTGACAGAGACAAAAGGTGTATTTACTAACTCATGCATTTGTGCACTAAACAAGAGCTTTAGCATACGCAAACAATGCGGCAAGTACAGTTTGAGCAAGGCAACAATAAAATCAGCATTAACTTTCATACACTGATATCCTTCCCCAGGAACAAACAAATAAAAAAAATACTGAATTATGTAGTTCTAGCATGTTCCTCTGCTACATGTAGACAAACACAAATATGATTTCACACATCGAAGGGATGTGACTCATAATCGTACAGGTGACTGACTGATAAATGTACAGGTGAGTGACTGATCACACAACTTGGTTCTACTACATGGCTGTAACACTGCATGTAACAGCATGCGTGACATGGGCGGCCCCTGACGAACTGTAATAGCTCAGAACATGCAAAAGTGATATGACTATTGTGAATATCTGATGTGTTGTATTGATAAAGTATGTGATATCTACCTCATATAATACACCAGTTCCCACTGTTACGATAAAGCACGGTTTCTGAGTGACGTCACAGCCATGTTAGGGTTAGGTGTATTGATACAACGCATCGATATACATCGCCCACTTCTAGTTAATAAAACATTTCACTTGATTGTTTCCAAATTCTTTTTCACAATGTTTATTTGAGTAATTGGCTTCATTGAAATGTTAAATAGTGATAATATCAAGATAGCGACCTTTGGTGTGACTGACAGTTGGAGTTTTATACTAATGATAAACAGAAATCCATAACCTTTATTCTATTTAATCAGATTGTTACTGGTGTTTGGTATTTAACACACTTTGTTCTTATATTGCAAAAGAAGTTACAAATGTACAGAAACTGTTTTCTTAACAGACTTCATGCTCCAAATTCAATAATTATTTTTATAACTGCAACAATTTCCTGTTGACATTTCCATGGTCTTTTTATCACTCACATATTAATCCAGGCACGCTCAACGTTCCATGTGGTGCGAGCAACTTCAGCAGACTTTGGTCTGTATGTGGGCAACACAAAATTCAATACAGAGAATGAAGAATGAATAAGGATATGTACATTTTACCTGTGTATTTGTTTTATATATCATGTACAAAAACATACACTGATAATAACAAGAAAAATTTATTAAAAAATGGAATTCGAAACATAGGCTAGTGTGTCCCTATTTTTGGCACATTTTTACAAATAAATTAGTATTGTAACAAATGTCTTCATAAATAAACAGCTCATAGTTTTCAGAACTGCTCTGGCACTCTGTCTCAGCATTGCCATGGCAAGGATTAAAAGAGTTTATCATTTAAAATGTCTCTGCAGGCAACACAAAACACTGTGTTGGGCTACGGGTTTAGTGGGCCTGTATTAATCCACTGACATGGATCTCAATGTGAAATTACAGGGTCCAAGTTCAGGCAGTATGTGAATTCATGTGGTGCGAAAAAAAGTTGCAAACTCCAGTTGACATTAAGTGCATCAGAAATTGGAGGACAGGTGTTGACACGGTCGCTTGTTAGAGAAGTGTCAAAAGGAAGTACTGTAGTCGTACTTGACTGAATGAGAGATAAACATAAGGATTCATGTCTTGTGGGATGTGACGCTGTGTTGTAAAGTGGCTCCCATTTTTTAAAGGACTTTGTGCCTTCATCTTTCAGGTCTAAAAGTCCAAGTCATTCTTCCTGGACTACTTGATGCTTGAAAATGAAGTCACTATGATCCTTCGAAACAATGAGAACTACACACCCAACGACATAGCGTCACATTTCAGAAGAACTGAATCCTCAGCAACCCACTGTGAGAACCTCAAATCTTACAAAGATAAACATGATAACATAAAAGTGAACTTTTGTGAGAAACTAAAACTAATTTATGTGTATTTCATAACACTACATAAAAATTCTGTTAAATGATTTCTATACAAAAATTAGATGGAACAACACTTTGAAACAAAATATGAGGTGGGGTAGTGTAATTTTTCATGTCCCTAAACGTGTAATTTCCACAATGTAACACATATTTCTAACTGAACATGTTACACAATGACACACAATTAATTCTTTAATATGTTAATTAATACAAAAGGCCCCGTGTACAAATTCGTGTCCAGCCTTAGAGGGGCTGACAGTGGTCCATGTTTTTTAAAGACAAATTTTGATATCATTCTTCAGGAAATTAACTGAAGAAGAAGTGTATGACTGCTTTGTACACATCACTGCAATGGCCCACAATGCAAGTTTCTTGTTGTCTGCACGATCAGCCAGTAAACTGCAGAGTGTAGCTTTCTAGATTTCCAGATTTGAATCTGTACCATTAATCTTTATAAAGGACACTACAGGACAGAGTTTATGTAAACTGTCTACATTATTAGCAAGAAATGCAAGATGATACTCAAAGAGATACTGCTAATGTTTCACAGTATAAACATATGCCTACTCACTTCTATAAAACAGTGTGGTAAAAGTATGAACTAAAACCATTCAAACCATCCCCTTCTGGTGGGGTGGGTGGGAAAGGCAGGCATTGTAAATAGGATAAAGAGTAAAAAGTACACACAAACAATAAAAGAAGTTCTAATATTCCACTGGACTGCATTTGGGCACAACAGCTCACATTAAATTGCATGTACTAAGTTACTACGATTAAGAGTTAAGTATAACAACATATCAACTCGACGCTACCCATCCCGTTGTGTATAAAGAATTACACAAATAACACCACGTATTCCATCTGACACAACCCTTTTTTATTATCATCATCTCAAACACTACACGTTTCGATCAAGCCGATCATCATCACGTGTTTACCTTCAGTTTTAAGTGTTTGTACAAAATAAACACCTGCTGATGATCGGCTTCAATCGAGACATGTAGTGTATGAGATGATAATAATAAACAAGGGTTGTGTCAGATGGAATACACAGTGTTATGTATGTAATAACAACATATGCTATGAGGGTACTGTGTTTTGTTTCATTATCATGAAAACACAAGTGTTAGTACTAAAACACTCTTTTATTCCACGGATGCTACATTTTAAGAGACAGAAATCTGGATATTTCAGTGACAAGGTAAGCAGTGACAGTGACAGAAGTAATGAAGAAATGACGCAGACGTTTGTAATGTGTCATACAGATGAACGAACATTCTTTCCTGCAACACTCAACCCCCTTCCCACATGCAAACCCCATGCACCCCCAGAAGAACCAGCCAAGACGGATCTACCTCTCTTACCCGGCGGGGCAACCATCCTCTGCCACTTCTGGAACAGCGTTGTTTTGAGACAGTCGCGAGGGCTGAGTGCATACGCTTTATGGCGAGACATCAGCTCTTGCATTGGTTCCAGAATTACACACAGCTGTATAGACAGAGAGGTGCATTAACCATTTCAGTATACTGCACAAATGTGTGCAAAGATCTGAGCGTGGTGTTTTGCGGGATAGGAGGAGTAGGAGGATGGAGTGCAAGAGCGGCGGGGGGGGGGGATTAAAGCAACTACATTTTACACTTCTCAGCTACTGAAATAAAGAGAAAGTAACTTTTTTTTTAGTATGATTCTGGACTTTGTCCATCATCTTGAATGTTTTCAAACCCTGCACGTTAAGAAGCCGGCTCTGTTTCCACCATCAGGTATAAAAAAGGTTCCTACAGAGTTCTGTTAATTAGAAGCAATGAGTGGTGTAGTTTGGGGGGGGGGGGGGGGGTGCAGAACGATACAGCCACCACAGGTGCCAGAGTCCAAAAGGGGGGAAAAAAAAAAATATATATATATATATAATAATAATAATAATTCTTGGCTCAACAGCCCTGCATGGGCCTGGGCCTCCTCTTGTCGAGGTTACTAAGTCATGCGCATTCATGGCAGCTGGTGACCGGCCAGCTAGCCGCGCTTAGTGTTCTATCGATCCTGATGTGCACGCCAGAGCCATCTGGCAGGCAGTCAGGAGACTTGGATGAGAAATGGAGGCAATTTGGCTTACGCAACATTTTTATTCATGCCCGTAAGGTTCTTTTACATGCCGTAAATCTACGACATGGGACCGACGGCTTTACTTCCCCTCCGAAGGAAGTGGTGCTCCGGATTTTTATCATCCTTAAAAATCCATCGACCTCGGTCGGGATCGAACCCGCGAACCTTGGGTCCAGTGGCGAGCACGCTAACCACTAGTCCACCGAGGTCGACATATATATATATAATAATAATAATAATTTCAATTAAAAAAAAACATGATTTTCTGTGCTCAACAAATTTTGAATTATTGAGTCAAATAAAAGAAAATTCAGTAGATGAGTGTGATTTTTTCTTTAAATCCATAACTTCTGTTAGAGGTGATTGTTACAATTATTCGCTCTGAGTACCAAAAAAACCTAGCTATGCCACTGATTATAAGGCACCAAGACTATGGTCACTAGACGAAACAATACTGTGACAACGGACAGTGTGCAAAATGTGTCATCACCATACCACAGCATAACCAGAAATATTTAGTCTTCAGAATGTATTTTTCCCACTTTACTAATGGCACAATATGTAACGTAGTAACTGTCAATGGTGAATATGGCAGGGCCTGAAAGAAGTGACATGTCTATTGTAAAGTACTATTATCTACCGACTCTTAGCATTGATTTTTACTTAACATTCTTACAATTTACTTTCATGCTGTAAATGTAAAGCCTACTGTAGAAGGTAAAAAAGTTCACCCTATAACCTGATGAAGGCATAGAGAGGGAGCAGAGATATAGCTCTACTCTTTCTTCAGTTTTGGTGCTAGATAGGGATGGGTGGTTAATGCCACATCTTGGTTGCTTTACCCCAGGGAATTACCTGGTACCCATTGCATAGAAAAAGTGGGTGGGCCCCAGGGCTGCTCTGGACGGGTGCGGTAAATCTCGCCCCCACTGGGATTCGATCATGAGACTGTCCAACCCGTAGCGAGTCGAAGCCAACTGTACAGTGTCACAGCATAGGCCCTAGTTAAACTGTATGTAGGCTTCTTTCACATTGCAAAAACTCACCCTGAGGTAGTGGAGGGTGGGCTGTGTAATTCCTTGCCTGGTGATGTTCTTCGCCAGCTGATCCAGCACACTGGGGTCTTGTTGCGAATGCATACTAAACACTGAACGAGGAATCAACTCCCGATGCGATCGCACAGCAAAATGCCATGACTTTATCCGTGAAAGGTCATCAAACGTGCACTCAAGAATCAACCGACCCTCAGTACACACCTGAAATATCATATGACAGTCAACGTCTAGTATATCACTTAAGTAGAATCAGGACCTTATTCATTTTATTTCTAACAACAGTTAAAAAGCACAATCGTTTGAAACAAAATTATGCTACAGTTTTAATACAACAATAAGTGTGCCAACACGCAACACATTAATTTGGCTCAATGCAGGAACAAGAAAAGACCTTCTTGGCTATCATACAGTAATGTGACCTGTATATCACAGGATCACACTTTCTACAAATAAAATTCAGATAAAATCATTGCAATTACTTGAAAAAAATTTGCCATTTTTAATTTAAAGTTACACATCCGAAATTACTAGTTCCATATGCATAAGGCAACAGAGAACAGATTTGTGTACAAATACTGTGTTTTTAAAGATGTGTAAAGAGACAATGTACAGTACACAGTTGAGTCTCAATGTTTGTGACTAACTGCGACCAATGAAACCACTGCAATCAGAATGCATTTTCAATGCAAAATGCCTATCTGGTTCCAAAAATTTGTAAAATACCAGTAATAAAAATATCAAACTAACCTCAAAAAGCACAACAAGTTTGAAACTTTGTTGTTAATAAAATACGAACACTTGTTGCAAGCATAAAATACATTACATAATTGAAGAAGAGATAAAGCATGAACACAACCAACCTCACTTAACGACAGACAGAACTTCACTGAGCTGACAGTGATCTGCTTGATAGCAGGACAGCGAGGCAAGCTAACTTGCAGTCATGTGGTCTCACCCTGATTAGACAGAACTAGTTATGAATGGTCAAAACAGGGGTACTAAAATGGGTGATCATGAAAGGTCAAAATCCTGAACACTGAAGTTCACAGAGACGAGACTCTGCTGTATACACTTAAGATTAACAGAGCCGGCATTCTACAAAATGTTGGTAACCAGCACTGCGTCACAGTAACAGTGTCATGGCCACACAGTGTAATAGTATCAGTGTCATGGCCACACAGTGTCACAGTGCAGTGTCATGGCCACACAGTGTAATAGTATCAGTGTCATGGCCACACAGTGTCACAGTATCAGTGTCATGGCCACACAGTGTCACAGTAACAGTGTCACGGCCACACAGCGTCACAGTGCAGTGTCATGGCCACACAGTGTAATAGTATCAGTGTCACAGTATCAGTGTCATGGCCACACAGTTTCACAGTAACAGTGTCATGGCCACACAGTGTCACAGTGTCAGTGTAATGGCCACACAGTGTAATAGTATCAGTGTCATGGCCACACAGTGTCACAGTATCAGTGTCATGGCCACACAGTGTAATAGTATCAGTGTCACAGTATCAGTGTCATGGCCACACAGTGTCACAGTATCAGTGTCATGGCCACACAGTGTAATAGTATCAGTGTCATGGCCACACAGTGTCACAGTATCAGTGTCATGGCCACACAGTGTCACAGTAACAGTGTCATGGCCACACAGTGTCACAGTATCAGTGTCATGGCCACACAGTGTCACAGTAACAGTGTCACGGCCACACAGCGTCACAGTGCAGTGTCATGGCCACACAGTGTAATAGTATCAGTGTCACAGTATCAGTGTCATGGCCACACAGTTTCACAGTAACAGTGTCATGGCCACACAGTGTAATAGTATCAGTGTCATGGCCACACAGTGTCACAGTATCAGTGTCATGGCCACACAGTGTAATAGTATCAGTGTCACAGTATCAGTGTCATGGCCACACAGTGTCACAGTATCAGTGTCATGGCCACACAGTGTAATAGTATCAGTGTCACAGTATCAGTGTCATGGCCACACAGTTTCACAGTAACAGTGTCATGGCCACACAGTGTAATAGTATCAGTGTCACAGTATCAGTGTCATGGCCACACAGTTTCACAGTAAGTGTCATGGCCACACAGTGTCACAGTATCAGTGTCATGGCCACACAGTGTCACAGTATCAGTGTCATGGCCACACAGTGTAATAGTATCAGTGTCACAGTAACAGTGTCATGGCCACACAGTGTAATAGTATCAGTGTCATGGCCACACAGTGTCACAGTATCAGTGTCATGGCCACACAGTGTAATAGTATCAGTGTCACAGTATCAGTGTCATGGCCACACAGTGTCACAGTATCAGTGTCATGGCCACACAGTGTAATAGTATCAGTGTCACAGTATCAGTGTCATGGCCACACAGTTTCACAGTAACAGTGTCATGGCCACACAGTGTAATAGTATCAGTGTCACAGTATCAGTGTCATGGCCACACAGTTTCACAGTAAGTGTCATGGCCACACAGTGTCACAGTATCAGTGTCATGGCCACACAGTGTCACAGTATCAGTGTCATGGCCACACAGTGTAACAGTATCAGTGTCATGGCCACACAGTGTCACAGTATCAGTGTCATGGCCACACAGTGTCACAGTATCAGTGTCATGGCCACACAGTGTCAGAGTATCAGTGTCATGGCCACAGTGTCAAGAGTATCAGTGTCATGGCCACACAGTGTAATAGTATCAGTGTCATGTCCACACATTGTCACAGTATCAGTGTCATGGCCACACAGTGTCATAGTATCAGTGTCATGGCCACACATTGTCACAGTATCAGTGTCATGGCCACACAGTGTTTCAGTATCAGTGTCATGGCCACACAGTGTCACAGTATGTGTCATGGCCACACAGTGTCACAGTATCAGTGTCATGGCCACACAGTGTCACAGTATCAGTGTCATGGCCACACAGTGTCACAGTATCAGTGTCATGGCCACACAGTGTCAAGAGTATCAGTGTCATGGCCACAGTGTAATAGTATCAGTGTCATGTCCACACATTGTCACAGTATCAGTGTCATGGCCACACATTGTCACAGTATCAGTGTCATGGCCACAAAGTGTTTCAGTATCAGTGTCATGGCCACACAGTGTCACAGTATGTGTCATGGCCACACAGTGTCACAGTATCAGTGTCATGGCCACACAGTGTCACAGTATCAGTGTCATGGCCACACAGTGTCACAGTATCAGTGTCATGGCCACACAGTGTCACAGTATCAGTGTCATGGCCACACAGTGTCACAGTATCAGTGTCATGGCCACACAGTGTCACAGTATCAGTGTCATGGCCTCACAGTGTCAGAGTATCAGTGTCATGGCCACACAGTGTCAAGAGTATCAGTGTCATGGCCACACAGTGTAATAGTATCAGTGTCATGTCCACACATTGTCACAGTATCAGTGTCATGGCCACACAGTGTCATAGTATCAGTGTCATGGCCACACATTGTCACAGTATCAGTGTCATGGCCACACAGTGTCACAGTATCAGTGTCATGGCCACACAGTGTCACAGTATCAGTGTCATGGCCACACAGTGTCAGAGTATCAGTGTCATGGCCACACAGTGTCAAGAGTATCAGTGTCATGGCCACACAGTGTAATAGTATCAGTGTCATGTCCACACATTGTCACAGTATCAGTGTCATGGCCACACAGTGTCATAGTATCAGTGTCATGGCCACACATTGTCACAGTATCAGTGTCATGGCCACACAGTGTTTCAGTATCAGTGTCATGGCCACACAGTGTCACAGTATGTGTCATGGCCACACAGTGTCACAGTATGTGTCATGGCCACACAGTGTCACAGTATCAGTGTCATGGCCACACAGTGTCACAGTATGTGTCATGGCCACACAGTGTCACAGTATGTGTCATGGCCACACAGTGTCACAGTATCAGTGTCATGGCCATACAGTGTCACAGTATCAGTGTCATGGCCACACAGTGTCACAGTAAGTGTCACAGCAACACAGTGTCACAGTATCACAGCCTACAAGAACAAAACTGAATTCTAATCTTCATTCACAGACTTAAACAGGACTCATGTTACGCAACACAAGATTGTGCCTATGCACGTGATGTATCAAACATTAATTAAAAGCTTTCAGAACACTTCAAATCCACTACACAACTTCTGTACAGACATAAATACACACTGCTCCATCTCGCACAACACTTTATTGTTTCTTTCGACACTACATGTTTCAATTAAAACCGATCGTCAGGCATTCTCTACAAAACCTTAAAAATCCAGGTCAAATGTTACTATTTGCCAGATCTCTCAAGTATTAAAAAATATTTATTACAATAAAATTGTAGTTTTTGATGGTGTCTCATGTCAGTAGTCGGTTGTGTAATCACTATGGTATTTTTTTTTAGATTTCTTAGGGTGATAGTTCCTAAAATAGAGGTTCTAGAGGTCTGTACAGACATATTCAACTGTCATTACACAATTAGCGTGCCAGTGAGCTAAGAAATTTGTCACATCATTTGAGCCTTAATGTTCTAACAGTGACAAACACGCACACTGCAGCCATCTGGGATTTGATGCCATGTAGCGATGCAGACAGCTGGCAATGTTTGGGAGGAACATACAGCCTTCAACCCTGAAGACAGCGGAAGTACATTACTCTGAAACGTTATCAGCTACTACACTACACATCACCAAATCCCAGGAAACCACAGTTACGATATCCCACAATTTACTGTATTTTCTGGACCACAAGAAAAATGCATTATAAAATCCTCCTACAGCTCATGGTCCGAAGATAAAAAAAATATTCTTTCTCTACATAAGTTTTATTACCAACAAACTGCACAACACTCACTCATCCATGTATATAGGAGACTATTCCAACATGATTTGGCTATTTTTTATAGCCATCTTCAGTGAGCACTGATACACAAAAGACATATATTGAGTTAAAATCTAATTTCGTCGGCAGTAAATGGTAAAATACATTGTAAATATATTATTACAATATCCATGTGTAGTACTGACAATATATACCAAACATGAATATTGTAATAATATATTTACAATGTATTTTGCCATTTACTGCTGACAGGAGTTAAACGTTAACTATATCTATATCCTTTGTACATCTGTGCTCCATGAAGATGGCTATAACAAATAGCCAAATCTCCTGTATATGTGGATAAGTGAAAATTGTTATGCAATTTGTTGGCAATAAACCTTATTTATGTATATCTACTGCATGGAAGATGTATAATATAAAGATTCCTCCCCTAAATTTGCCTTCTCAAATCTTGGTGTATCCTATAGTCCAGACAATACAGTATGTGGGGTACTGGGTAGTCAGTTGTACCAATACATAAGAAATGATCTTTGAAACACACAGCAAAATGCTCATCTCAGTACACTTCTAGCATATTTCCATAAACCATACACGTAATTATCTTCTGTAAGTAAATGGCCCCACACAATGTTGCGGAGCAATACCTTGGTGAACATCGGCTTGCCGTGATGCGTCACCATTGTGCATTGATCACAGTCCATTGTAACACTCGTCGTGTGGAAGGATTCCTTGGGATGTTTCAGGTTATAGTACAGATCCGTCACACCACCTTCAAAAATACTTCGGAAGTAGCGTGGGATGAGCGTCCTGCCTATTGCTGTAACAAATAAAGTGACAGCTGTAGCAGGAGCAGAAGGCTGCCTTCATGTATGCATTACATACAGCACACAGACCACAGAATTCATGAATGAAGAGACCTATGCCACTACAGATATGAAATTTAACTAAATCAAGAACCGTAACACAGTAAAATGTCTGTAACAGATCCTACAGATTCTACTTAGCATTACAAGTGAAATCCACAATATGAGACAGCACGCACCAAAATTAAAAGCTGACAAAAGTATGTATATGCTGCAATATTTATAACACAAGATAATATATTACTGTGCACATATATGTAGTTTTGACAGATGCTCCTAACAAGTCATGGTGAAATTATTTCTTGTGTATTGTTTTAGAGTATTCTGCTCATCCCCTAGGCATCATATCAATAAATGCTGAAAACTCAAACATACAGTCATTTCATAGCTGTCTCTTGAAGCTACTTGTACTTTATTTAAAAGTGAAGACATTTTCTTGATTTTATGAAACCTGAAGGTCCATTACTGCTGGATTTCAAGCAGTGTTGGCAGTGACTATAAGAGATACTGTGCTCTGGGATCGAACAGTGTGTAGTCTGGCAGAAACTTACTGAGGTTTCAGAAGAACACACCGCCTCCATTTCTTCCCCACAGACGGAGGCAGCAGATTCCTCTGGAATGCTGGTTAATTTCTACCAACTACACTTTGTAACACTCCAGAAAATTTATTCAGTCACTACTCTGTTCATAAAAGCCTATCATGGAACTCAACCTGAGCCAGTTCAATCCAGTTTGCACCTTCACACACTATTTCTCAAAGACCCAATTTAATATTACCTTCTCATCTACACCTAGGTCTTCCCAGCTACTATTCTCTTCAGGGTTTTTCAGTCTTAAAATTTTGTATGCTGAGAAGTGAACAGTAAGATATCCTACACATGGAAGAAATGAACGAGCTCAGAATATTTGAAACTAAGATTGTAAGGAAAATATATTGACCCATAGCTGGAGAATAAGAACAAACAAGGAGATAAAGGACATACTACAAGGAAATTATATTATAAAATTTATAAAATTCCTCCAACTAAGATGGTATGGTTATGTTGAAAGAATGCAAAACCAAAAAATGCCAAAACAAATTGCAACAGCTACAACGGAAGACCACGAAAAAGATGGAGAGACGAGATTGAAGAGGACTTCAATATAATGCGATGAAAAAACAGGCAGGCAGAATGGCCAGAGACCGTCAGGAATGGAGAAAGATTATAATGGAAGCCAAGGTCCATGATGGATTGCAGCATTTTATGTTCCTGCAAAGCAGTGCAGAGAAAAGATAACTTGCTAGCTGCGCTCCCGAACAGTGTTCGCAGCTCCAGTCGGCATGGTGTGGTCGCTGCTAGGCTCACCTCGCAATGGCCAGGCAGCGTTATACCTCTTTCAAAAACATTTACTGTGTCGGGATCACATTCGTAGCTTCGGTTACTGTGGACATTTTTGAAACAGACAGAAAACACTTTGAGGTGCACATACAGTGCTTCCTTTCTTACCAGCTTTCCTCTTCACCCCTGCATTGTCAACAAGCAAATAATATGGTCACTAATACACTTACTGTATCTTTTGGGCCCATCCTCTAAGCAGAATGTAAGAGTAAGCGTTGCTTCATCCTCAAAGAACTCTGTTGCAAAGGCATCCCACCAAAGATTGTCACTTTCCTGCAACATATAAATACACAACATGTACCTTAACTGGACACACAACTAAACAGACAATTAAGCCTACATAATTAACTGTTAATGTTTCCAACCAACCAGAGGTCAAACAAATTTGAAAACCAAGAGTATAAAGTTCAAAGATAACGCTAAAGTTGGTCTCTGCCTGAATACCGTATATGTACAGGAAACTGGGGGAGAAATTCTTCATGAAGTACCATGCATTTAGCTGGGAATCAGCAACAGCACCTTCTGTACACTCTGGGCATGGCCCACAGCCATGCCTATGTTGCTGTACATAGGAAAATTCCCATAACTGCTAGGAGTCAACTCCAGGTCGTCCAGCACATAACCAGCAATAAGCCAGTGGAGTATTTCAGTAACCTACTCAACAATTAACTAACAAACCAACACCATGATAAATGGAAAGTCTTCAGAAACCAACCTACTTTATAATGTACAATACCACTGGTGTGAGTGAGTCACACCCGGGTTGATAATAACTGCTAACAATCGATAATAGACAGTAATCCATAGTAACTAATGTTAATTGATACTAATCAACCATAACTGATAATAAATAATAGATTTAATAAATGCTTGGGTTTATCCAGGAGTAAAGAACAGATGGAAGAAAGATGCTATGGAATAATGCTGAATATTGTGCCAGGCCATCATATGATGAGCACATAGCTAGTCATTATACAATTAGTTTAAGCAGGGCCTTGTTGGTCAGACTGTTGCCAATGTGTCATTTGTTTCCACGGAATCCAACTAAAAATGTCAGTTACTTGCAACAGCACCAAATCATGGCAGCAATGAACAACAATGGAATGCAAACTTCAGTTGCTAGTATAATGCTGACATCTGGTGGAAAAATTTACCTCTATATTACATAGCACTACTGCCTATTCAAGGGGTGGCCACAGTGCAGCTCATGCAGCCCACTGGTGTGGCTCGTCCAAGTTGCTGGTACACAATATTCTGGTACTTTAAGTTAAACCAACTAATGCACAGGAATTATTAACAAAATAAGATATATTTGTAACCCTTACATACGTTTTGGCAATCAAGTTGCCATCCTCAGAGGGCACATTAACGAATCACAAGTATCTATGGCATCCAGATACACATACATTTGGCATTATAATGGAAGTACACATGCCGATGACAGTATTAAAATGAATAGATGCATTAGTTGATTTAACTTAAACTTATGACAAAATGCATGGTACATATAATATAATATTCAGGTAGTTTACACGCACACAGAGGCAGGCCATAAACGGTGTTTTAAAATATTTTATAAAGAAACTACCCTACTGTAGCTGGACAAGAGAAATAAGAAGCCACCAAATAAAAATAATTATTTTATTAATGGATTAGAGGCTTCCCCAACAAGCAGTAGTTTTTCATGCTGCTAATAGAAAGTGCTGTGTTCTCTCAGGCAGTAAGCAGTATTGCTACCGTACAATTGACTTGATAAATAACGACAAGCACAACAAGACTCTTGCCTAAGTTACTCCCTAAAGTATGGTGCCCAAAGATTGTCTAGCTAACCACCCCTGGCTTATTCTATCAAACTGCTTAAGTGTTACGTGGAGGAAGCTGTATTATGCGTTTGGCCTGTGTGCATTTAGTATGTGTTACTGATTTTAAAAATGTTTCAACATATCTACTCAATTGATAAATTCAATATTAGTTATCACATTCAACTAATATATTTACTGCCTACTATGCCCGAAATGTATAGTATCAAAAGTGAGTGGTTATGCAAATTGCATGTATAGATCAACAGCAATTTTGTTTAAGAAAAAGGACCTTCACAGAGAACTGAAAGAGGTGTACAATACGGCATAAGCAAATGGGAATGGTTCATGTAATGCATAACAGAAGACATGGTCTGATGCCAATATGATGACATTTGTCAAATCAATCAGCTTGCAAGAGATATATATACAAGGATATACATAAATGACATACAACACCTGAAGATGATGTTTGAAGTTGGTAACCAGACATGTTCCTAGGACATTATAAGTACTGGAAGACCTTTCTAATGAAGTGAAAAATAAACCAGTGTTATAGGTTTCCAGGTTTTGACAGTGGTTTTGTTCAGATAATAATTTGGGGAGTTTTTAACACCGTGTAGTAAAGATTTGTTCCATTATTTCAGAGGAAAATACTGTCTTATATTCTGGGCATCAATCTGGTTCAGGTGGATGCTGAACTAATTGGGGGGGGAGAAATGTACCAGTACGATATATGAAGGCTGAAAGGAATTTTGGCCAATCAGAGCAACAGAAGAGCAAAGATAACCGACACAGTCCCTCCTTCCAATTAGTTAGCATCAACCTGAACCAGATTCAAGCTAGAGGCAACGTGTTCCTCCAAAAAGTCAAAATGAACCTTTACTATGTGTGTAAAAGCCACAAAAAATGACAATAATTTAAAACCGTTATACAACAGGATTCTTAATCTCAATGATCAGCTGTAAAGCCCTTAAATTTTACTCATAATGATGTTCACAACAGCCCACAAATGTACCTTAACCCAATGACCAGCAGTAAACACCGAAATTTCACTCATAATGATGCTCACAACAGCCCACAAGCGCACCTTAAACCAACTCAGATGAATCCATCCTCATACCACATTCCCTTTTATGTCTAGGTCTCATAACAGTTGTCTTCTTTTCACGATTAGCAGATAAAACTTTGTTATTTCATCTAAGACATCCTAAGTTTTTTTTCCTTATTTTTCAAAATCCTAATGTAGCCTACCAATCATCCAGCCAATTTCAGTGGCTGATTTTGGCTGAAGAGCAAATAACATAAAATGTTAAAATATCATTATGTCTAAAAAATCTGTGGTTTTTAAATTTCGATTTGTGTGTGCCTTGCTGGGGACAATTTAACCTAAACACTGATTCAGCAGACTGCTTTATGCACAAGGTTATGACTCCGAATGCCTTACAAAGCTAACAAAAAGTCGAAGCCCAAAATGATGATGCGATGATGATGATGACAATTCTGATTATTTTGTTTATCAGGAATGACACGAGAAACAGGCCTGCCAACAGTAACCATACAGCATCTACCAGCTTCTTGCAATGGGTGTACTGTTTATTAGTACCTCCACAGACTTTTAAGGAACTCCACTATTCAAAACTTGCAACCGTATCAGTTCACCGTTCACATACGTCACATTACGTTACACTGTTCTCCTTCCTCTCCTCCTCCTCCCCTTCATCACGCACTACAGTCCGTTGTGGACTTTGGCTTCCCATACAATCTTCCTCCATTCCCGACGGTCTCTGGCCATTCTGCCTGTCTGTTTTTCATTCCCATTATATTCAAGTCATCTTCAACCTAGTCTCTCCATCTTTTATGTTGCCTTCCATTGTAGCTGTTGCAATTTGTTTTGACACCTCACCCTAGCTTTGTTAAGATCCATTTTAATATAACCTTCCCACCTGTACCTTGACTTAAAAATGGTCTCTTCCCTTCAGAGCTTCTGACAGCAATTTTGTATAAATTTATAATCTGTACCACGTGTTACATGCCCCATCTCATCTCCATCACCCGTGTTACATGCCCCATCTCATCTCCATCACCCGTGTTACAAGCCCCATCTCATCTCCATCACCCATGTTACGTGCCCCATTCATCTCCATCACCTGTGTTATGTGCCCATCTCATCTCCATCACCTGTGTTATGTGCCCCATCTCATCTCCATCACATGTGTTACGTGCCCCATCTCATCTCAATCATCCGTGTTATGTGCCCCATCTCATCTCCATCACCTGTGCTACATGCCCCATCTCATCTCCATCACCCGTGTTACGTGCCCCATCTCATCTCCATCACCTGTGTTATGTGTCCCATCTCATCTCCATCACCCGTGTTACGTGCCCCATCTCATCTCCATCACCTGTGTTACGTGCCCCATCTCATCTCAATCATCCGTGTCATGTGACCCATCTCATCTCCATCACCTGTGTTACATGCCACATCTCATCTCCATCACCGTGTTACATGCCCAATCTCATCCATCACCGTGTTACGTGCCCCATCTCATCTCCATCACCTGTGTTACGTGCCCCATCTCATCTCAATCATCCGTGTCATGTGCCCCATCTCATCTCCATCACCTGTGTTACATGCCCATCTCATCTCCATCACCCGTGTTACATGCCCAATCTCATCTCCATCACCCGTGTTACGTGCCCCATTCATCTCAATCCCCTTGCTTTGATCTGCGTAATAATATTTGGCAAAAAATATAAATCATGAAACTCTTCACTATGAAATTTCCTCCAGCCTGCTGTTATTCCCCCCAAACACCCTCCTCAACCATCATTCTCAAGCAAACCCAAGCTATGTTATTCCTTTAATGTGACACACCAAGTTCCACACCCATATGAAATAACAGGGAGAATTAAAGTTTTGCATAAATTTACTTTCTTACACAGGGGACAGGATAATAACAGATTCTAACCTCACAATACCAGCAAGCATTCCCCAAATCTGAACTGCTCTTAACTTTTTCATAAAAGCAATTCTGTTTTGTTATTACTGTATCCACCACATACCTGCACCTTTTCCTTTCATTAACTGCTAAACTGTTCACTCGTGACAGCAATGTTGATTTAGTGTCTAATTATACGCAATTTAACAGTTGGTCTCACCTATTAAAGGCAGCTGTACCATAACAGAGTTTAATATCAATTTGCCCATGCTTTACTGCACAGCATAATTAAAAAGTAACCTACATGAAAACATGTAATATCCATCAATACTGCTTTCATGTCACCATTACGGAAAATATACATTTGGTCATAAACTTAGTTGTGCTACAAAATAATATTTCGCTCAACACAACATTTATTAAGAAATCAATCTGTACAGTCTTTGGTGTTTCACCCAATGAACAACCAAGATCACACCTACAAAAATTCTTACAATGAAAACAGAATTGTTTCACTAATCTTCTTCCAATGGACCATTGCTTAGCAATGTACTGCGATACAGTTCCATCACAACTGAGAAAGATAAAAAACTATGAGCATTAAAAACATTAGAATTCGATGTGGGGAAGAAACATATGCTTTGGGACACAATTTTATTCAATTTTTAAAACCTCTAAGTTCAAATTAGTTTCCATTCTTGACTTAATATGAACAGTGACACAACATTTAATTTTAGTTTTAATTATAATATGTTAATATTTTAATACATTAGCCTTCAATACAGAGTTTAAGGCTTGTAAATAATACACCAATAAAGTTCACCTTACTTCTTACATTTCTTACCAGCTATGTGAAAATAACTCTCAAAATCAGTTCAAAGTTATAATATGTGTAACAGAACAAAGTTTTCATGTTTCTTCAGTGGCATAAATGAACCAATATGCAGTGTACCGATTACTAAAGAGGTTTAAGATAAGTGAAAGGGCTGTTTACATGTCAATTCAAACCATCCCAAGGTCTCTGGCATCACAGAAATAAAAAAGTTGAGGGCATTTCCTATATGGGATTCACATTCAGGTTTACTGCATATGAACACAAAATCGAAGGCAGTAAATTCATCATGATAATCAGTATTTCTTTCACAGCACACATTTTAATTAAATTTTAATTTACTGACTTTTGATGACCCAGAAAGTTAGAATGTGCTTGTGTCCATGTATTCTGCTACAGTAAGTGGAGTCTGTGGTAGATAATTACATGTAAGTGAAGCTAGTATAATCATGGATATGCCAACAAGGATGACAATAATGTATGAAGGTGCGTCAAATGAAAACCTACGTAGGCCGACGAATACTTGCACGTCCACCACTCTGATTGCCGAAACTGATATACGCGAAACTGATTTTGTGTGCTCTCCCAACTTGTGACATCAGCCTAGGCTCTGTAACGTTACCCGCGCCTGAAACTGGAGACTTTGTGGAATTGATCCTCCTATACCTACCATATATAGGAGACGCTTCTTACCCGTGCAAATTACGTTCATTGCCTACAGCTGCACACATCAGGGTCCTGATTTTATCCCCGACACTTTTACGGTTTTCATTTCACTCATCCTTGTATATTATAGATATGCAGTTGTCGCTTACCTCTGATCTTTGCTGTAGCCGCTTGTTAAGCTCGTAAATGCGATAGTCTGGCTGGCCAAGGTACGGCGTATGACGCCTGGGAACAGGAAGAGATCTACCAAATAAGTTGAAAAAAAACAAAGTGTTAAATCTTGGTAACATTATCAGACCATACCAAGTCTTCATGAAACCTCATCTATCACTACAATATTGAGAATCTCATTGTGGGATGGTCTTCTGGTCAACAGAACATGTATTTTATTAAACACTATTCGTAAGACACTTAAAATGAATGCACATATGTGCTCGTATATGCTGGTCGTCTTCCATCTGAACATTTAATCTCCAAATTATGAACTGGATATTGGTGAAATTAGTAAAGGAACATCCTATCATGTTTACATACACTCTCTACAAGAAAATTCCAGCCATCACGAATTTAATTAATACAATTAAATTCACATTGACTCAGCCACTTGTTTCAGCTTCAAAGATCAAGCAGCCATGAGGCTATACATAAACTACTACAACATAACAACTATAACTAACTAACTAACTAACTCCATGGAGCAGAGTCCTTCCTGAGAAGCTAACCCAAAGGTTCATTACCACACTAACAATAGCCTGCCATCAGTCACTATCCTGTGCAGGATTAATTAAGTCCATGGCCCCATCCTACTTCTTGAATATCCATTTTAATATTATCCTCCCATCTATGCCTACATCTTCCAAGCTGTCTCTTTCCCCCAGGTTTCTCCACCAAAACCGTGTATGTACCTCTCCTCTCCCCCACACGTGCTATATGCACCGCCCACCTTATTCTTCTTGATTTGATCACCCGAATAATATTTGGTGAGGAGTACAGATCATAAAGCTCCTCGTTATGTAGTCTTCTCCACTCGCCTGTTACTTCGTCTCTCTTGGTCCCAATGCTTGTTGATGGAAATGCTCAGATTGTGTTTCTTTCGTACAGTACATAACATGTACAGACGTGTCGTGTGTCCTCGTATGTTATATACACAGTTAAATCCTCAATGATGGTTTTGGTGCACCACGTGATCATGAATGCACTTAAGGGTACCATAAATTTAAAACTCCTCCATCCTTGGCAGTGCTTGAAATTTAAACCACATCACTGAAGGGTTAAAATGACATATGACAAGTCAGTACTTCTTAATACATATTATATGTTCTACAGAAAATACAGTATCTTGATACTTTCCATCAATAAGCATTTTTATACTGAATATCTATGAATATTACACCTGTTGACGGCTTGTGTTTGAGGCCGAAACATGCAGCGCATTATTCATTCATGTCACCAACAAATACACTTTGACAAATACAAATATAGCCTTATATCGCTACTACATATGTCGGAGTCATTTACGGCACCTTCAGGAAGCTTTACACTAAAATTTAAAAGTTACTAAACCATGTAGGTTTCTTAATTTGAGATTAAGATGATACAGACCTTCAAACAATAAAACAGTAATATTTAGTACGGCGTTTTCATTAAATATAGTTAAAAACTTGTATGTTGATATGCTGCAGTTTTTTCCTTTGCATACAAACATCTAATTTTGTCTTCGATCCTTTATGGATCTTGCCCCCTCTATGATGTGTTGTGAGTTCCGTTCACCACACTATATGTTGACGCTAGCTGCACGAATACTGTAATATAATATGAATTACTTTTGTAATCTATTATATTTTAGTTAAGTTTTAAATTTTGGTTTAGAGCTCCCTGATGCCGAAACATGTAGCAGCAATATGACTATATTTTTATGTGTCAAATGTGCATTCGTTGGTGTGATGAATGAATAATTTAGTGAAGACAGACGGAATAAACAGTGTCAAAAAAACTACACCATGCACGTATCTCTCATATTAAATTTCATCAAAAATAATGACTCATGACATACAAGTAAAAAAAAAAACCTATGTAAAAAGAGATTTTATGGATCAATATGGCTAACAATCAAAACAGCCAATTAACGTACGCAGCAATTTCATATACTTAATTTAACAAACTCTGATCTGAAAAAGAGCTTACGCTCTGTAATTGGTAAATATGGCTTAAATTCAAAACAGCTGACAAACATCATATACACATCTCTTGTATCCGCTTTCACCACATAGTATGCCACACTGCATATGTAAAAGTTCACCACTTATTACCGCAACGAAAAGTATGTCTCCCTACGGAAATTGTAACTATCCGCTACTAGAAGTCTCAACGATCAACGAAGGGGGAGGGTATTTTTCAGTGGCTGAGGGGCTGATACTAGGTTACAGTCATACATTAATCTCTACAAACTATTCGTTTTTGGCGCGTTAACAAAGCAGTCAGTCCGTCTGTTCCCAACGAACAGTGAAACTCCTAATGGTCAGATTTTCGTGAAATTTCATACAACTTTTACTGAAATTTGCCACCACACTGCGATTTCGATTCCGACCTCGACGTTTGCGAGATATCGATTATGGTCGCTGTAAATCTGTTAACACGATACAAATATATCTTATAGTCATGGACTCACAAATGTTCCAAAAATCGAAGAGCCATCTGAAACTTCTAGACACCAGAACGGTGACATGCAGCAAGTTCCATACTGAGGACCCACAAATATTAGGCGTCACCGCACAAAATTCAGTCGGCAGGGCAACCTGGAGCCCGGGATTTGTGCACCCCTGGTTATGGTGTTACGCAAAACATAAAGGGGCACATTTCAATAGTCACATTTTCAGTGTTTTTACTGAATGTATTCATAAATTTAAAATTTACGGACAATAACACAGCAAACGTCCCAGAAATTTTGCGTTCCGTGAATTTCCTAACTTGTTTACTTTGCGAACCACGCCTACAGCGACCTGTTACGTAGGCAAAAAACAATGGTGATATCTCTCTGGGGGGGGGGGGGGGGCAGGATCAGGAACTTTTAATATTCCAAACGGCAATCCTTGCCGAATGCCCCTTAAAGCGTGCCACAGCCACACAGTCCAATGTCATTCCTACGCAAAAGCAACCAAACCATCCCGTATCCACACTGCGCACAATAAATGCAACATATCCACCAGTTTAACGACAAGCACCAGCAGCTCACTTCTGCGTTGTGCCCCGCACAAGCGAAAGGTTTCACCAAACAATACCAAAAGCTGATCAAATCTCTGAACCAAACCAATCCACATAATTCGCTCCAAATCTAATTATCTCATATGAACCGTACTGGAATGTTGTTTGTAATTTAATGGGAAGATTAGAAATCCTTCCATGCGTTTAATCCTCATACTATGGCCAATTAGACGGACTTCCGTTGCACTTTTGGGGCACACATAACTTACTTTACGTAAAAGGCTAGTGTTTAGGATTGATTATACGGAAATTCAAATTCTGAAGTCTGACTTTACACTGACGCTGAATTAAGTAACCAGCTCTATGGAACACGGTCCAGTTGACCAAAGAAAACACTTTTACGGATACTAATGTTCGTTACCGTACCAACATTAGCCTGTCATTGGTCCCTATCGTCAGTCAGATGAGTCGGTCAACATCGGCACAACTTACTTCGACAACATCCACTTTAATATTATCCTCCCATCTATGCCTATATTTTCCAAGTGATCTGTTGCCTTTAAACGTTCCGACTAAAGTGTTTATGCGCAATACACTACAATATAAAGACAAATTCGGACCGTGCACGTAATTCACAACCTCAAGACCAGCGACGCGTAGTTCCACGACAGCCTTACGCTCCAGCGCTAATTCCAGAACACCCCCCCACCCCCGGTCAATGGGCATAAACGTTGGGCGGACCTCAGGGACAATTGACCACACTGCTGGAAGTGCAACTTCGGTTTTTTTTTTGTCCAGCCTTTAGCCAGCGACTAACACAGAACAACGTGTAATAGGCCACGGCCATTTCATGCTTTTCTTCATTCACAAACATTCCACATCATCACATTCGACGTTAACACAATCCGGCAGATACAACGAAAGAGACAATAACACAGATTCAGCAACAAAGAAATAACACACATAAACAAACACGAATAAGCTTTGTCAATGCAAAAGAGAAGCTACTATATGACAACACAAACAAATACTGCCAGAGCAAATGTGCAGACGTCGTTTCACGTCTTAGGAGTTAAACACCCCTAAAAATACATTTTATGTACTTGATATACATCTCCGTGCAATAGACACGTAATACGTATATTTATTACCAACTGCACTAGTGCAATCAGGTGGTAATAAGCATGCGTATTACGTTATATACACAGGGCATACACAAAAGAATGGTGCGGTTTTAATAGTGAACACTATTAAAACCGAACCATTCTTTTGTGTATGCCCTGTATTTAGACAACAAAGGAAATTTACAACATTTTTAGGCATGCTGCACAATCTTTCTTCTTCTTCACAAATCGCAGTTTATTTAATAATTTTATGTTTTATCTGTTCAATTAATACGTTTTCCATAAACCACGAGCCAAAATTTAAATACCCACCCAGTCGATTAAAGGTCAATAAATGTGACACCTCTAGACAGATCCTCTAGTGCTGTGCGAGTTTCCTCACTTAACACCACAAACAACACACTTGAAGACAACGTAACGTAACGTAACTTACTGTAACATAAACATAACATGGTGTAGCATCATTTTACCATTTTCAGTCTACGTCAGACATTAATGACAGCTGTTTGTCTCAGTCCGTTACAAACACTTGACAGTACACTTCGGATGGGCAGTCGGTCAAACTCGGGTCTCTTTACCTTAACAAGGCCCACTGGTTGACTAACCAATTCCATGGGGCGGATTCCTTGAAAAGCTAACAGTCGCTCAGCTGCTCAACAGTTCCTAGCCCTTTACAGGACACGACGGCTCACAAGACTCTGAGACCAGTGAAACCACTCCACACTTCATGCTTCCGCCGCGGTGTAACTGATATCGTCGATCTTCTGGAATGTTACGCAGCACAAATTGGTAGTTAGGTACAGACGTTTCGGGACTACCTATCGGTTCCATATTCAAGGTACAAGCAGTCCAAGAACAATTCTTGAACTGCTTTACCCTTGAAGATGGCACCGACACGTTGTCCCGAAACGTCGGTGACTACCTATCTACGCTGCGTAACTTCCCAGCAAAGCGACGGTCTCAGTCCACATTCTCCCGTTTAGCCCTAGACCGATGACAGTGACCGCGTGTGTACCGAGATCAGTTGCTCTAACACTGGAATCGTGGGTTCGAACTCCATTCGATGGAATTTTGATGTTAACATTGGTAGGGCTGCACGAGAAACATGCAGTGACACGTGGACACCGATCAGCATTTGCTCTAGGACCGAGAAAAGCCACGGAAAAACTTCATCGATTTGGCCGGCCGCAGGACCTTCCGGATGCACACCGACTGCTAGCCTGTTTACATGTGCGTACCTTTAGGCGAGTGAGAAGCAGTTCCGGGGCATGCAACAGGGAACGGAAATGTCAGAAGTCCCTTTTCTTTTTTGCCATGGCGCAACAGCCCCTGGTGGGCCAGGGCCTCCTCATTATCGAGGTTTCACGATCACACTTTTAGACACACCACACTCGGTAGGACTCCTCTGGACGAGTGATCAGCCCGAAGCAGAGACCTCTACCTGACAACACACAACACTCACAACAGACAGTTATCCATTACGCAGAGGGTATCTTTTCTGAGTAGCATTTTTGTCATCTGTGGCCTGTCTGGCTCTACCATATTTTTCCACATTACTTCATAAACGGCACGATTTTCGGAAAAAGTTATTGAACACTAAGAAGATACAAATCAAATTGGCAACAACAAGTAACAACAATGAACAACAACAGGATGTCAAAAATAATGCTGAATTATACACCAAATGTACGAAAACGACTTGGAAGACCTTTGAAGAGACTATTAGACGAGGCTGAAACAGGTCTATTAAGGTCTAACTGATGACTGTTGATGACTATGATGATGATAACTGTGATTTAAAGTGTTAAGCGAGAATGTTGTGTTTATAGGCACGCGAGATGCTCAACATTAGCATTTCGTAACCAGCACGTACAAAACACCTCCTCGTGCAGCGCTAAAACCACTTCCCTGTAAAGCATTCGTTACAAAATTTCTTCAAATGGCCACACAGGATACAAAGGAAATAAAGTGATAATATTAATTATTGATATTAACTTTACGCAAATAATATTCTGAAGATGGGAAGCGGATATGAAAACTAGGTCAGGTTCGTGTCTACCAATAGGATTTGGTACTATGGACTTTCTGCCACCACTGTTACGTATAACGTAATCGATAAATCGACCAATTTTACTACTTGCCACTGAAGTTGAGAAATCAAACTGGTGGTTACTTTACGCGGTACCAGGTTCGAGAATTCTAACGTTCTGCCGCTAACTCCACGGAGCTGAGTCCTTCCTGAGACCCTAACAGTTCCTCAGCTGCTCAACAAATTCCCCGCATTTTATGAAAACCGAATGTTCATTACCGCATACACAAGAGCCCGCCACCTGCCCCTATCCTGAACCAGATTAATCCAGTCCATGCCCCCCCATACCATTTCTTGAAGATCATTTTTAATATTATCCTCCCATATATGCCTAGGTCTTCCAAGTGGTCTCTTTCTATCAGGTTTCCACACCACAACCCTGTATGCATCTCTCCTGTCCCCCATTATGCTACATGTCCCACCCATCCAATTCTTCTTGATTTGATCACCCGAATAATATTTGATAAGTACAGATCATAAAGCTCCTCGTTATGTAGTCTTCTCCATTCCCCTCTTTCCCCGTATCTTCCTCAGCACCCTATTCTCGAACAACCTCAGTCTACATTACGTTCTGCCCACACAGTGTATTTATGTGTTTTGTGTGGATCTCAGAACAAACAGCGATTATTTCACTGTACAACATTAACTGACTGGTTTGTATAACTGAGAAGGAGTGTGTTTACTGCGCGGTACGGACTGTATTTATGTGTTTTGTGTGGATCTCAGAACAAACAGCGATTATTTCACTGTACAACATTAACTGACTGGTTTGTATAACTGAGAAGGAGTGTGTTTACTGCGCGGTACGGACTGTATTTATGTGTTTTGTGTGGATCTCAGAACAAACAGCGATTATTTCACTGTACAACATTAACTGACTGGTTTGTATAACTGAGAAGGAGTGTGTTTACTGCGCGGTACGGACTGTATTTATGTGTTTTGTGTGGATCTCAGAACAAACAGCGATTATTTCACTGTACAACATTAACTGACTGGTTTGTATAACTGAGAAGGAGTGTGTTTACTGCGCGGTACGGACTGTATTTATGTGTTTTGTGTGGATCTCAGAACAAACAGCGATTATTTCACTGTACAGCATTAACTGACTGGTTTGTATAACTGAGACGGAGTGTGTTTACTGCGCGGTACGGACTGTATTTATGTGTTTTGTGTGGATCTCAGAACAAACAGCGATTATTTCACTGTACAGCATTAACTGACTGGTTTGTATAACTGAGACGGAGTGTGTTTACTGCGCGGTAAGGACTGTATTTATGTGTTTTGTGTGGATCTCAGAACAAACAGCGATTATTTCACTGTACAGCATTAACTGACTGGTTTGTATAACTGAGACGGAGTGTGTTTACTGCGCGGTACGGACTGTATTTATGTGTTTTGTGTGGATCTCAGAACAAACAGCGATTATTTCACTGTACAGCATTAACTGACTGGTTTGTATAACTGAGACGGAGTGTGTTTACTGCGCGGTAAGGACTGTATTTATGTGTTTTGTGTGGATCTCAGAACAAACAGCGATTATTTCACTGTACAACATTAACTGACTGGTTTGTATAACTGAGACGGAGTGTGTTTACTGCGCGGTAAGGACTGTATTTATGTGTTTTGTGTGGATCTCAGAACAAACAGCGATTATTTCACTGTACAACATTAACTGACTGGTTTGTATAACTGAGACGGAGTGTGTTTACTGCGCGGTACGGACTGTATTTATGTGTTTTGTGTGGATCTCAGAACAAACAGCGATTATTTCACTGTACAACATTAACTGACTGGTTTGTATAACTGAGACGGAGTGTGTTTACTGCGCGGTAAGGACTGTATTTATGTGTTTTGTGTGGATCTCAGAACAAACAGCGATTATTTCACTGTACAACACTAACTGACTGGTTTGTATAACTGAGACGGAGTGTGTTTACTGCGCGGTACGGACTGTATTTATGTGTTTTGTGTGGATCTCAGAACAAACAGCGATTATTTCACTGTACAACATTAACTGACTGGTTTGTATAACTGAGACGGAGTGTGTTTACTGCGCGGTAAGGACTGTATTTATGTGTTTTGTGTGGATCTCAGAACAAACAGCGATTATTTCACTGTACAACATTAACTGACTGGTTTGTATAACTGAGACGGAGTGTGTTTACTGCGCGGTACGGACTGTATTTATGTGTTTTGTGTGGATCTCAGAACAAACAGCGATTATTTCACTGTACAACATTAACTGACTGGTTTGTATAACTGAGACGGAGTGTGTTTACTGCGCGGTACAGACTGTATTTATGTGTTTTGTGTGGATCTCAGAACAAACAGCGATTATTTCACTGTACAACATTAACTGACTGGTTTGTATAACTGAGACGGAGTGTGTTTACTGCGCGGTACGGACTGAATATTTATACCCAAGTGGTCACTATATGTACCACCATGTTTAACATTCACAAATTCTACGTTCTGCCCACGCAGTGTATTTATGTGTTTTGTGTGGATCTCAGAACAAACAGCAATTATTTCGTTATACAAAAAAGTGTAAGTACCCTTCTATCCAACGCTCCCCGATTTCAGAAAGAGCATTGCTTTTTGGAGGGTTCCCAGGCTTCGCCTGTTTGTGTTTCTGGTAACAGCAAAGTGTAGATAAAAACGAGAATGGAGCACTGGTGGAATGATACTGACAGGGGAAAACCGATGTACTCGCAGAAAAACCTGTCCCAGTGCCACTTTTTCCACTTACACAGCATTAACTGATTGGCTTCTATAACCCTTTCTGGGTGTTTCCTGCGCGGTACGAACTGAATCTTTAAATATAAATCAGGCTAATCTCATTGAAGGGTTACTTAAGCCACGTGCTATTAAAATGGGAGTGCTCGTTGTATGAGATGCAGGATATCTGATCGTCCGATAATACTGCTCACTGCCTCATGTAAGCTGTACACAGTAGCGGACGGCGCGACTTATCATGTAAGGGCTTTAACTGGCAGTGTTACCTTGCTTGTGTGATGGGGCTGCGCTAGTGGCCTGTATTTCCGTTGCCTTATAGCAGTGGTTCCCAAACTTTTTCGGTCCACCGCCCCCTTGGTTCCATATACACACCCACAGCGCCCACCCTACCTTTTTTTAGAAAACATAAATGCGCTTTTGTTTCCACTTTTCTTTTATATTTAAAAAATCGTTTAAATAAAATTATAAGAGTTAAACTTAATGTTTTATGTGCTAATTAATAAATTAAAATTTATTAAATTTTTTATGATTAACAATAATTCTTCTAGCAATAGTTTATTTAAAAATAATATGTGCTTGAATAAGATTCATAAATTAAAATACTAAGAAATTTAATTAATTTTTTATTTTTAACACAAAAATTACTTTATTTCAATTTTATTACAAAAATAAATGCACTACTTGTCTACTAGCGCCCCCCTGTGATAATAACAGCGCTCCCTTCCACCTCTCGTACCTATTAGCGCCAACCTCGGTAATCCCACCGCCCCCCCAGGGGGCGGTACCGCCCACTTTGGGAACCACTGCCTTAGAGGATAATTGGAAGCGAGTAGGGTGAGAATGCAGTCAGGTTATAAAGACAGGAGGTCACTAAGATCCACGGGAGAGGGGAGTAGCAATGGTGCATACGGTTTCAACACCCAGAAACATGATTAACACCAACAATGAATCATCGTGAAAGGTTAAACTCAGTAAATATCTGTGTCTGCTAGTTACTGTTGCCGGAATAAAACGGAGAAAGGGGTACTGAATCAAAAAAGGATTCTGTCTAAAACAGCGACATGTTTCGACCTAAGATACGTTATTCTCAAGCTCACGATTCTAAAAAAACACACATCGAGAAAGACAATGTAATAGTAGTAGTTTGATTACATATACTAAAATAAAATCGACTATTAGAAGTCGTATAGAAGCAAAATAATTCATGCAATGAGAGTTTTTTAAGAATTGCTACAGTTCCTTACAGGTTATTATTTCCGGTGTCTGTGATATACAGGGCATACACAAAAGAATGGTGCGGTTTCAAAAGTGAATAAAAAATTTATGTCTTACATTACACGGGCATAACATACACCGTCAGCGGCGGCAACTGTCCAAGTTTCTCATGCGCTACCAGCAGTTCTACAGCTACATTCTACAACTGGACGGAGCTCCCACCCCATTTTCACAGGAATGTACGAGTGCTTCTCAATCGTGTTCTTCCACAGTACTGGATCGGACGTGCTGCTGCAAATGGAGACAAGAACCTTCTCCCTTGGCCACCCCGTTCGCCAGATCTTACACCGTGCGATTTCTTTCTTTGGGGGTTCGTTAAAGACAGCGTTTATGTACCACCATTGCCCAGTCCATCCATGAAATTCGTGATTGGATAACGCATGCACTGCAGGCCATTACAGCGGACATGCTACACCGGGTCTGGGATGAGTTTGATTACCGTGTGGATGTGTGTCGTGTGACCCAGGGTGCATACATTGAAGGATTGTAATTACCAAATGAGAAACTTGGACAGTTGCCGCCGCTGACGGTGTATGTTGTGCCCGTGTAAGGTGAGAAATACATTTTTTATTCACTTTTGAAACCGCACCATTCTTTTGTGTATGCCCTATATGTGGCCGCGCGGTCTAAGGCGTGGGTCTACGGCCGCTCGCTTGCTAGGATTGTGGTTCGAATCCCGCCAGGTGCATGGATGTCTGTCTGTTGTGAGTGTTGTGTGTTGTCAGGTAGAGGTCTCTGCGACGGGCTGGTCCCTCGTCCAGAGGAGTCCTACCGAGTGTTGTGTGTCTAATGTGTGTGATCGTGAAGCCTCGAAAAATGAGGCGGTCTAGGCCCCCAAGGGGCTGTCGAGCCATTGGGAGAGAGAGGGAGTCTGTGATATATAGCATCATATAACATAATTACTAATTACGATGTTATAAAAACTAGTACAAGATACGAAGTAGAGCGTCAGCCACGCTACACACCAACTGCCCTTCAAAGTACGAGCTGTTTACACAAGTTGTCATCACATACCGTATATCCTCACGCAGACAATTGCATCGGTTGAACTTGGACTGACAACTGAAACAACATCCTGTAGAGAACTGCAGCAATTAAAAAAAACACTGACTGCTTGAATTACTTGTAATATTCGATTTTATTTCCCTCTGTGTAATGAAACTAGTACCTATACATTGTGTTCCTCAATGCGTGTTTTTTAGAACTGTTGTGAGCTTGAGGTCGAAACATGGTGCTCCTTTAGACAGATAAACTCTATTTCTAGATATAGTTGTGTCTTGACTGAACAAATTTTATGTTATTATATTATTATATATATATATTATACTACCATAACACAACGGGATATCACATATAAACGAGTGTTAAATTAAATACGTAATTCAAATGGTTCGATGAATAAAAGAATCACCCTGTACATAATTTTCTAAAACTCATCACCGATACTGTCAGTCCAAGACTGGGTTACTTATGGTTACTAAATGACACTTTTCGACTACAGACTTACGAGGGTTTCAAATTACGACGCTGTGAACATGTCTATACAGGGGAGCCAGCCAAGACTAGTTACGCGCCTGAGCAGCGTCATATAATGAAAACCCTGTATTACATCAAAAGAGACGGAAATGGTAATGAATGATGGAGAAGATAAGTATTTGGGAGGCTCCGGTCATGACTTGTTCCAAGGTACTATGCTAGCATTCATCGGGATACGAAACAACCATGTACTCAGCACGCTTCAGCGCCGCCGTGCCATGGCTCAGGCGGTTAGTCGCCGGTCTCTCACCGCGGAGGCCCGGGTTCGATCCCGGGTCAGTCCACGTGGGACTTGTGGTGGACAAAGTGGCACTGGGACAGATTTTTCCTCGAGTACTTCGGTTTTCCCCTGTCAATTTCATTCCACCGGTACTCCATTACACGGAAAAACTTCATCACAGGGTTGCACAATAAGCCTTAAGGCTGCGGTGCGTCCGCAGAATATGCTGCGGGGCCCTTTAAAAAAAAAGCGCGAGTCCTAAGGTAAGTGTGCGGCATTGAGCTGTAAGTTCCCCGCAGATCCTGAAGCCAACGACCTTCACAAGAGACCAGAACAGTACCAATCCACAAGTACACCGACCGACTGCGTCTCGACTTGAAATCGCTCGCGCTGTAGTCCCAGGGCGTGGAGGAGGAATAAATTAGTTCTTTGTGGCTGCGGACAAACACCTCGCGCATCACAAGATAAGGCAAGTAAAGTTAGCCGCTTCTTCTTAAGCGTCAGATCGTAAAACTGTATCCTGTACGTCGTCACAGTCTGGGACATGGGCGTTGGTTATGCGGTTACTTTAAAATACGATAAGAACCACCGTACGCAGCATTATACGGTACCGAACAGAATTACATGCGTAAGTAAACAGATAAATAAATGAATAGGAAACGTAAAAAAACTTACGTTACAGCAACAAATACACAATTCTATATAATACAGGACGCATAAGTGAATATGCTTAAGTATTATACAACAGTGCTATAAGTTTTATAAAAGGTGGAACTGTTGTGCGATTACAAGTGTTGACTATTTTTAAAAAAAGTTTTTAGTGATTTTTAGTGACTTGTGAAAAACTTTATATACGACGAGACCTTGTAGGCTCATATCTTACGTGTGTTTAACATATGTACTACGCAATTCAATGTAGTATACCCCTGAAGATGGTCAGGTACCTGACCGAAACATGTCGGGTTAATTAATCTAATATTAAAGTTTTTTTATTAGTGAGTGTGAATCTCAAGTTGGTTTTAATTTTAATTTACACAATTCTATATTTTATTAGCGCTACCCTTTACATAGCTGCTACATGTTTCGGCGCTATGTCACGCCATAATCAGGGAGCCGACACCAAAGTTTCTATAAAACTTACAGCAGTAAAATAGGTCACAATAATCGTACATAAGTTTTGGTGTCAATGGTGCACAATAGTACAGGTTGTGGTTAAATTTGTATATATAAAGTGATATAATGTTGGTGAAACTGTAATAAAATTTGTTAAAAGGAAGAATAGATGTTTGTACACGAAGATACATACGTAATTTTAATTACTTTAACAAACAAATTGTATTAGTTTCACCAACATTATATTATATTTATGTATATCAATTTAACCAAAACCTGTAATACTCTGCACTATTGACGCCATAACATACGAGGGCTAGTCAAAAAAGAGTGAGAATGAATTTATTACTCAGCAAATACGTTAGGCAGAGTCCAACTTGATATGGTCTTTTTCAAAGTAGTCCCCATCGAGCTGTATGCACTTGGTCCAACGTGTCTGCCAGTCCTGGAACACGTGCTAGAACCCATTTTTTGACATCGTCTTCAGAACCGCCTCCGCCCTCTTCAGAACGGCCGTTTAGGAGTCGAAACGCTGGCCCCGCAGCTCCGATTTCAGGCGAGGAAACAGAAAAAAGTCACACGGAGCAAGGTCCGGGCTGTACGGAGGGTGCGGCACACATTCGATGTTTTTTCGGGCTAAATACTGGGCAACAACGTTCGAAACGTGAGGGCGTGCATTATCGTGGTGTAGGCGCCAACGAGATGGATGCAGCTCAGGGCGTTTTCGTCGGATGTGTTCGGCCAGGGTCTTCAAAACTGTCACTGCCCGAAAAAACATCGAATGTGTGCCGCACCCTCCGTACAGCCCGGGCCTTGCTCCGTGTGACTTTTTTCTGTTTCCTCGCCTGAAATCGGAGCTGCGGGGCCAGCGTTTCGACTCCTCAACGGCCGTTCTGAAGAGGGCGGAGGCGGTTCTGAAGACGATGTCAAAAAATGGGTTCTAGCACGTCTTCCAGGACTGGCAGACACGTTGGACCAAGTGCATACAGCTCGATGGGGACTACTTTGAAAAAGACCATATCAAGTTGGACTCTGCCTAACGTATTTGCTAAGTAATAAATTCATTCTCACTCTTTTTTGACTAGCCCTCGTATGTACACTTATTGTGACCTATTTTATTGTTCTAAGTTTTACACAGACTTTGGTGTCAGCTACCTGAAGATGGCGTGATACGAGCGCCGAAACGTGTAGGAGCTATGTAAAAAGACAGCACGAATAAAATATAGAACAGTGCATTTGTTGGATTTACACGTCTCTTACTTTGTCACAATGCACGGAATAAACTACGTAAAAGTAACAGGAAACGTTTTATGACACGGGTCTCCAACCCGCGGCCCGCCAGGCTGTATTATGCGGCCCGCGACCACATTTGTAAATAATGTAAAGGTAAAGCAATCCCATTACAGGCCTGGACAGGCCGTTATGGCTCCAGGAGGTTGAGGCTCCCAGATTTATAGACAATCGGCACATGAAGGTGGTAAGGTTGTCAGTCCTACGCACCGGCCGCCTTTACCCCTCAGGAAATACTCCTGGTACTCATTTCTGTTACGAGGCTGAGTCGACCCCAGGGCCATAGTGCGACCGAAACGATTATGTCAAGGAAGAATTCCAATGACACCATCGGGAATCGAACCCGCGACGTTCCGGTTTGTAGCGTAGTGCCTCAACCAACTGCGCCACCGAGCGCCCCCTTTGTAAATAATGTACATAATATAAAATCACACAATAATATAGACGGTGAGGTACAACAGTTATTGTTACTTGCCCACGTGCGGGCCGCGAACCAGCCCACAATGACCGATGTGGCCTCTGCCATAAAAAGTTTGGACGCCCATGGTTTATGACATCATGGTAAAGGTAAATTAATCCCTGTTAACGCTATGAAGGCATGCAGAGGAGTACAGGTACCGCTCTATGCATAATATCGGCAATAGATGGGGTTAGGTGGTCAGTTTGACGCTCAGGCCGCTTTACCTCCGGCGGGAAAGCAAGCGGTACAGACTGGATGGGTCACATGGCCGGTATACACATTTTGGAGACGAGAAAAATATCTTTACGTTCTGGTTATCGAACCCCGATTACCTGGTAGTTTGATGGCAATACTCACTGGATTATCCCCACTCAAAGGGAGGAGGCATGGTAAAAGAAATGAAACAAACTGTTCTGGTATTTGCCGCAGTGCAAACCGCCATCGCGAATCGGGCTGACGTCAGAGCAGTTACTGTTTCACTAAAGCACTGACAACCAGAAACCTACCGAAAAGACCTACACCACCGGCGACCTACGACTACAGACCTACACAACAGGGAAACAACTGCCCCTGGCCTGTCTCTACGACATGCTAATTTATATACGCTACACGGCTTCTGTGGACTACGTCACGCGAAACGTCGGCAAGGCACAGTCAGACCAAGAGTTACGCTAGTGAACAGTGTGCATCGCGTCTGGGGCGCTGTTGGATCACTAACCAACTAACCGACTAACCGAATACCTAACCAAGGCGAGACAGGACTTCCATAAATGTGAAGGTTAAAGGTAAAGTTCTCCCTAGAACAAGCCACGAACGCCCAGAGGTCCGTAGCCTCTTCCAAAGCGAGTTCTCCACAGAGTGCGATCTAGTGCTTCCTCTTACAATTTCCAGTATATTCTCTTTTCCTTAAGGACATCCAGTAGCTGGTGGGCCGCGATAGCTCAGTCGGTATAGCGACTCGCTACGAGCTGGACGGTCCGGGGATCGAATCCCGGTGGGGGCGAGATTTTCAGCACCTGTCCAAACCGGCCCTGGGACCACCCAGCCTCCTGTACAATGGGTACCGCGTCATTCCCGGGGTAAAGCGGCCGGGGCGTGGCGTTGACCACCCACCCTCATCCAGCGCCGAGGTTAAAGAAAGAGTAGAGCTATACCTTTACTCCCCCTCTGGGCCTTCATGGCCTGTTCTAGGGTAAACTTTACCTTTACCATCCAGTAGCTGCTTACGTCTTCTCTCTCGTCTTCCCGTCATTTCTATCCTTCCTTCTAACTTTCCTTCAATCACATGTTTCAGAAGGCAGTTTCTACGCAAGATGTGACAAATCCAGTTAGCCTTCCTTCTTTTTATTGTATGTACGATCTTCCTCTCCGTAACTCTGTGTAAGCATTCGTCCGAAACAAAATAAAGCACCTTTAGTGACAGGTGGTATCACTCGTAACATTAAACACATGTAGACCCTAAGTGGGATCTGACACCTGTGACAAAATTCTCTGTTTATGGCGAAGCAGTCGTGCGTGCACTAAGAATAGAATTTTCTATGCAGGGCCTCTTCAATGAGCTATGCCGTCGGTCCCTGCTAATACAAATGTTTAGTTCGGTTTCCTGACCTTCTGAACCCCCCACCACAATCACCACCGCGTGTTCACGGGTTCTGAAACAATTACTAGCGAAGTAAGACACTCATGTAACACCAACAGATGCACAATTCTATATTTTATGCGTACTATATATTACATACCTCCTACATAAGTAATAGCTTTATTTTTACCAACACATACACTACAATTATGTCGTATTTTTTTACACCCCTACATATGTTACGACATAATTGTAGTGCATGTGTTGGTAAAAATAAAGCTATTACTTAAAGACAAAATGCACGGTGAATATAATGTGAAAAATAGCTCCTACATGTTTCGGCGTCATTATCTCGCCATCTTCAGGGCGCAAAACAGCAATAAAATAGGTCACGATAAACGTACATTCGTTGTGGCATAAATAGTGCAGAATATTACATGTTTCTGGACAAAATGGTGGACATGAATTGATACAATGTTGGTAAAGCAGTAATAATAACAGAAACCTGTAATACTCGGCAGTATTGATACAACGAATGTATGCTTATTGTGACCTATGCAAGTTTTATAGGAACTTCGGTGTCAGCTAACTGAAGATGGCGTGATATAGCGCCGAAACATGTAGCAGCGTTGTAAAATACAGTACGCATAAATATAGAACTGTGCCTTTGTTAGTGTTACTTGAGTTTCATACTTTCTTACAATGCACGGAATAAACGATGTAAAAATTACCTGCGAGTTTCTTGTATCTGTCTGTCCGTTTCAGAAACATTAATTGCCTTAACATATGTCAAATTCTGCGTGCACCTCATTCTGGGCGGCCTGAAAGTGGCGAAGAAACCCCAATCTGGCCCGAAGAATACTGCGACCTGATTTTACATAGAATGCACTCTCAGAGAGATTATAATTTTCCATTCGCTCATATCCACTTCCCTCTATCTAGAGTGGTCACATCTTGGGATCTTGGGTAAAAACTGCCTTCTAAACACGTTATTGAACGAAAGATATAAGAAAGGTGCGAAGGTACAGGAAGACGATGAAGAAGACGTAAGCAGCTACTGGATGACCTTCAGGAAACGACAGGATACTGGAAATTAACAGCGGAAGCACTACATCGCACTCTGTGGAGAACTCGCTTTGGCAGAGGCTACGGACCTGTCGTAAGACAGACTGCGGAATGAATGAGAGAAAGTCCCAAGAGCGTGTGTTCACTAGCCGTTACAGTGTGCTGTTTAACGACAGTCATTTGCTAAGATTACATAGCGTCGGTGACAGATGAGTGAATGAGTATGGATCATTGGTGGAATGATGCTGACAGGGAAAATTCGAAGTACTGGGGAAGAAATGCACCAAAATCCCATAAGCACGGAAATGAAAAATTATAGGCAGTTTTGTTCTTGCAAACAGTGGAACTGGCCTACGTCAGCCACCTATGGCTCCACTCAGACCCAGCCAAGTTAATACGAACAGAACAGCATTAACAATTCCCATTTTTAGGCGTGTTCGCAAAATTGCGAAAAGCGACTATTAGCTTCGTCATGTCTGTCTGTATGGCCGTCCGTCCGCATGGAACAACTCGGCTCCCACTGGACGGATTTTCATGAAATTTTATATTTGAGTATTTTTCAAAATCTGTACAGAAAATTCAAGTTTCGTTAAAATCTGACAACAATAACTGGTACTTTACATGAGACCTATGTACATTTATGATAATATCTCGCTGAATTCTTCTTAGAATGAGAAATGTTCAGACAAAAGTGTAGAGAAAACAGAACACACATTTTATGTTCAATAACTTTTCCCGATAATCGTAGCCGTTTATGGATAATGTGGAAAAATATGGTACAGCTAGACAGGCCACAGATGACAATATAATACTGCGCGTGCGCTTGCATGCTGGTAACTAAGGCTACAGGACACACACTCACTATGTAATACTTATTGCTTTTCCACGAAACAATGGTTACGCGAACGCAACTCAATGTTACGTTATACGTACATTGCCTGTCATGTTATACCATCAATGTCTACATACTAAAGCGCCGTAGTATGTCAATTTGGTAGCACGTTAGGCTTATAGGCACTGTATCTTGTGCATCAGTCTGTAACCAGTGGGCAAAACCAATCAATGGATATCAAGCGAATGTAAAGCAAATTTAAGGCTACATCAAACGTACAAAATACAGCAGGCCTACGGTGAAGTACGTCACAAGAGCCGCACCATTTACACCACTCAGTGAATGGATCCACTGTAACGACAGGACAGAAGAGTGTTAGCAGTAACACGTTGGAGGAGACCAGTGAAAACAGTCTGCCTATTGTGATTTCAAGCTTCCGCCGCGATGTAGCTGAGATCTGCGCTCTTCTGGGATATTACGCAGCGTTGAGTGGTAGTTCTGTACCGTACGTTTCAGGAGAACCTATCAGTCCCATCTTCAAGGGTCAAGAAGTTTTTTCTTGGACTTCCTGCCCCAAAGATGGGACCGATAGGTAGTCCAGAAACGTCGATACAGAACCACCGCTCAACACTGCGTAACATCCCAGAAGAGCGCAGATCTCAGCTACATCGCGGCAGAAGCCTGAAATCACGGATCTATTGCAGTAATTCAAATAATGACTATTACAATATACATTTTTTACTATGCTTTTCGAATAGTTTAACCATTTTGATATATGTATTTTAACTTATTACAGCACAGCTATGTTGTAACTAGCCATTAACGTATTTCTCTTTGTTGAATGCCTCCCTGCAGATGCCGAAAAAAGCCGAAACATGTAGATGGTTTACAACATGTTTGTATATCACTGCATCTAATTATAGTGCAGTTGCTGAGATATATATATATATATATATATGGTGATTCACTTACTGTACGGTACATGGGTAGGGCCGCGATAGCTCAGTCGGTATAGCGACTCGCTACGGGTTGGACGGTCCGGGGATCGAATCCCGGTGGGGGCGAGATTTTTCGCAGCCGTCCAGACCGGCCCTGGGGCCTACCAGCCTCCTGTACAATGGGTATCGGGTCTCTTTCCGGGGGTAAAGCGGCCGGGGCGTGGCGTTGACCACCCATCCCCATCTAGTGCCATGGTTAAAGAGTAGAGCTATACCTCTACTCCCCCTCTGGGCCTTCATGGCCTGTTCTAGGGAGACCTTTACCTTTACGGAACATGGATAATTTTATTGTCCGATTTTGGTGATATTCACTACAGCAGACCCGCATATAAAGCTGTCCGATATTCACTACAGCAGACCCGCAATAATGCTGTCCGATATTCACTACAGCAGACCCGCATATAATGCTGTCCGATATTCACTACTAGCAGACACGCACATAATGCTGTCCGATATTCACTACAGCAGACCCGCATATAATGCTGTCCGATATTCACTATAGCAGACCCGCATATAATGCTGTCCGATATTCACTACAGCAGACCCGCATATAATGCTGTCCGATATTCACTAAGCAGACCCGCACATAATGCTGTCCGATATTCACTACAGCAGACCCGCACATAATGCTGTCCGATATTCACTATAGCAGACCCGCACATAATGCTGTCCATATTCACTACAGCAGACCCGCAATAATGCTGTCCGATATTCACTATAGCAGACCCGCATATAATGCTGTCCGATATTCACTATAGCAGACCCGCAACTAATGCTGTCCGATATTCACTATAGCAGACCCGCATATAATGCTGTCCGATATTCACTAAGCAGACCCGCATATAATGCTGTCCGATATTCACTAAGCAGACCCGCAATAATGCTGTCCGATATTCACTACAGCAGACCCGCACACAATGCTGTCCGATATTCCTAGCGACTTTCGATTTCACAACAGGCGCATAATGCCGCGATTTCACTAACGACCGTAAATAAATGTACATATTACTCTACCGTGACACCGTATAATTTGGAATTCATAACAACCGCCTGTAAACGTCGATATTACTCAGCGCACGCGACATAATTTGCCATATACTGTTAGCTGGAATAGGATTTAATAGCAAACTTGGCGATATCCTATAGAACGTAAGCTTACGTATTTCTAGGGCATCATGATTCTTCGCGTATTCAAACAGCCCAACAGCTAGGTTTCTTAGAACCACACAAATTAGACAACACCACAAACTGGTACGATCCTCTTAACGATATCAGCTCATTCCATAGGCCGCACATAACTTCAACACACAGCGCGCGCACCAAGTGGGGGCGCATTCCAGGCTGCCCCCAAATCCCGATATTTAAAAACCCATATTTGTCGATATTATATCAAAATTTGTCCGATTTACCCTCAGCCCGAAATCAGCCCTGAATTCACTGCAGACAGACATTAATTGTGAATAAACAATTATAATAATTCAAAAACCCAGAATAATGTGCACGTGATTGAGTCAGCAGACAGTATTAATGTGTCGTATATAATACACTGCAGACAGATTAATGTTGATTACGATATGCATAAGATAATTTTAATATCAAAAATACAAAATATAATGCTGTGTTCACCCGCCCCCCAGCAATATGTGGTGCGAAACTGCAACACACAACAACACAATGCTGTGTATTCACATACGGTAACGCTACCGCCGTGTACTAAGCGACGCATATAGGGGGTACGAATAATTAAAAAACATAATCTGTATATTCATAAAAACACGAATAATCGGGGCCAGATTTAGCTTAGCAAGACACCGACGTAAGGCATGTCGATTTTGCAGAGCCGCCATATTTTTTCCTTCACCTCGCTTTATTGCCCTATTCTATCTGCGGCGCATAGTTTCTTTTCACTACAGCAGACCCGCATATAATGCTGTCCCATATTCACTATAGCAGACACGCACATAATGCTGTCCGATATTCACTATAGCAGACCCGCACATAATGCTGTCCGATATTCACTATAGCAGACCCGCACATAATGCTGTCGATATTCACTATAGCAGACCCGCATATAATGCTGTCCGATATTCACTACAGCAGACCCGCATATAATGCTGTCCGATATTCACTATAGCAGACACGCACATAATGCTGTCCGATATTCACTACAGCAGACCCGCATATAATGCTGTCCGATATTCACTACAGCAGACCCGCATATAATGCTGTCCGATATTCACTATAGCAGACACGCACATAATGCTGTCCGATATTCACTATAGCAGACCCGCACATAATGCTGTCCGATATTCACTACAGCAGACACGCATATAATGCTGTCCGATATTCATACAGCAGACCCGCATATAATGCTGTCCGATATTCACTATAGCAGACACGCACATAATGCTGTCCGATATTCACTATAGCAGACCCGCACATAATGCTGTCCGATATTCACTACAGCAGACCCGCATATAATGCTGTCCGATATTCACTATAGCAGACACGCACATAATGCTGTCCGATATTCACTATAGCAGACCCGCATATAATGCTGTCCGATATTCACTATAGCAGACCGCACATAATGCTGTCCGATATTCACTATAGCAGACCGCATATAATGCTGTCCGATATTCACTACAGCAGACCCGCATATAATGCTGTCCGATATTCACTATAGCAGACCCGCATATAATGCTGTCCGATATTCACTACAGCAGACCCGCACACAATGCTGTCCGATATTCACTATAGCAGACCCGCATATAATGCTGTCCGATATTCACTATAGCAGACCCGCACATACTGCTGTCCGAGATTCACTATAGCAGACCCGCACACAATGCTGTCCGATATTCACTATAGCAGACCCGCATATAATGCTGTCCGATATTCACTACAGCAGACCCGCACACAATGCTGTCCGATATTCACTATAGCAGACCCGCATATAATGCTGTCCGATATTCACTATAGCAGACCCGCACATACTGCTGTCCGAGATTCACTATAGCAGACCCGCACACAATGCTGTCCGATATTCACTATAGCAGACCCGCATATAATGCTGTCCGATATTCACTATAGCAGACCCGCACATAATGCTGTCCGATATTCACTATAGCAGACCCGCACATAATGCTGTCCGATATTCACTATAGCAGACCCGCACATAATGCTGTCCGATATTCACTATAGCAGACCCGCATATAATGCTGTCCGATATTCACTATAGCAGACCCGCACATAATGCTGTCCGATATTCACTATAGCAGACCCCCACACAATGCTGTCCGATATTCACTATAGCAGACCCGCACATAATGCTGTCCGATATTCACTATAGCAGACACGCATATAATGCTGTCCGATATTCACTACAGCAGACCCGCATATAATGCTGTCCGATATTCACTATAGCAGACCCGCACGTAATGCTGTCCGATATTCACTATAGCAGACCCGCACATAATGCTGTCCGATATTCACTATAGCAGACCCGCACATAATGCTGTCCGATATTCACTATAGCAGACCCGCACATAATGCTGTCCGATATTCACTATAGCAAACCCGCACATAATGCTGTCCGATATTCACTATAGCAGACCCGCACATAATGCTGTCCGATATTCACTATAGCAGACCCGCATATAATGCTGTCCGATATTCACTATAGCAGACCGCATATAATGCTGTCCGATATTCACTATAGCAGACCGCACATAATGCTGTCCGATATTCACTATAGCAGACCCGCATATAATGCTGTCCGATATCCGTGACTTTCGTTACAACAGGCGCAGGGAATGCCGCACTTTTCTTACGGTCGTAAATAAAATTACATTTACTCGTACCGTGACACCGTATGACATTTGGAAAGTAAACAACGCCTTGGTAAAGTCTGTGTACTGCGTCAGGGAGTGCATAATTTGCAATACTGTTACTGGAATAGATTTAAATGTAAACTTGGCAGTTCCTCATTGTACGTAGCTTACGTATTTCTAGGGCATTCATGATTTCTTCGCGTAGCAACAGCCCAACACTAGGTTTCTAGATCACACACAATTAGACACACACAAACCTGGTAGGACTCCTCTTACCGAGTGATCAGCTCATCGCATAGGCCGCTACATACACAACAAACCAGCGGCGCACCCAAGGGGGGGGGGGCGCATCCCGGCTGCCCCCCAAACCCAAAATTTAAAAAACACATTTTGTAGATATTATATCAAAAGTTTTACGCGATTTACCCTTCAGCCGAAATCAGCCACTGAAATCAGCTGATGACTAGTACATTAGAATTTTGAAAACTAATTAATAAAATTAAAAAAACAAGAAGACAGGGCACTGTGATTGAGTCATGGAACATGTAGTTATATTTGTATGTATATAAATACAGCTGCAGACAGTGTTATGTTGTACTTACGATATGATTTTTATAATTTTTAAAATCAAAAATAAAATATACATAGCCTGTGTCAGCCCCCCCCCCCCAAGGAGATAGTGTGGGTGCGCAACTGCAACACACAACAAACACAATAGACTAGTGGTATTCAACCTGGGGTACGCGTACCCCCGGGTGTAAGCGAAGACATCTTAGGGGGTACGTAAAATTAAAAAAATAAATATACTACTTCATGAAAAACACTGAATAATCAGGGCCAGATTTAGGGTTAGCCACAAGAGACCCGGACGTAAGGACATGCGATTTTGGAGCGCCATTTTTTTCTCTCTCTCCTTTATGCGATTCTTATCTGGGCGGCTAGTTTCATTTTATTCCACATAGTGCATATAATTTTGCTTTGCTAAAATACCTTTGTTCCTTTATTAATTTTTATATGATAGGCAATAATATATTTGTTATTTAATAGCTTGATTCTCCTTTTTCTCATTTAAAACTTATTATTTAATACATTATTTTGGATGTAATTTGTTTAACTTATTTTAGATGTAGATTATAGACTATGTATAACTTGAATTATGCACCAACTACTTTGGGGGTACAAAGTCGAAGAGAAATTAAATCTGGGGGTACGCGAACAAAAAAGGTTGAATACCACTGCAATAGACGAACATCTATGCCCTCAGCGGGTTTTTTTTCCCCCTTTGATCCATTTTTGTACTGTTTAAATCCTTTCGTCCTTCATGTCACTTTACGTTCCATGCTACCGTCCTTACAACAAACACAACACAAACATCCATGCCCCCGGTGGGATTCGAACCCACGATCCTAGTAAGCGAGCGGGCGCAGATCCACGCCTTAGACCGCACGGCCACTGGGATCGGCGATTCGAACCCGCGATCCCAGCTATCAAGCGGCCGCAGACCTACGCCTTAGACAGCACGGCCACTGGTATCGGCTTCCCACATTACATTCCTCACCACGTACTGTTACGACGGCGGGCTTCAGCTGCAGGGAGAGTCTTTCTGATGCAATCAGGGCATGATACTGTGTGTCGGTATTCATAGAGGCACGTAACAGCAAGACAAAAATAACTGCGATGTATATTCATGGACGAAAAGGTCTTCAAGAATCCACACTAATATTGGACAGACTGCTGCAGTGCGTGAAACCCACAAACATGAGGCCAGGCACCTGACCTTCCAAGTGTTGTCAGTGCCCTAAGAAAAACCGTGTTGCCAAACCTACTACACCGGAACTTCAGGTAAAAAAAAAGCCACATACGTATCTACAAGACTGCAGCAACCAGAACCGGCAGCCAATGGACAGGTACACGCAGGAACCCTTCATGTGGACCGCACAGTACAGCTTACAGTAGAATACTGACAACAGGATGACGACACGGATGTCGAGGCAAAAGTAACAACAGTACGGAGAAAAATACATAACTAAGAGCATCATTTGTACTAACTCCATGAAGCAGAGTCCTTCCCCAGAAGCTAGTTAAGAAATTCCCCGCATTTTACGGACACCGAAGGTTAATTACCGCTTTCAAAAGAGCTCCCCACATGTCCCTATCCTAAGCCACAGCAATCCAGTCCATGCCTCTTCTTCAAGACACATTTTAATATTATCCTTCCATCTACGCCTAGGTCTTCCAAGTGGTCTCTTTCCCTCAGGTCACACCACCAAAACCCCGTATGCAACTCTCCTGTCTCCCATACGTGCCAAATGCCCCACCCATCCCATGCTTCTTGATTTGATCAACCGAATATTTGGTGATGAGTACAATCATAAAGTTCCTCGTTATGTAGTCTTCTCCACTCCCCTGTTACCTCGTCCCTCTTAGGTCCAAATATCCTCCTCAGCACCCTATTCTCGAACTCCCTCAATGTGAGAGACCAAGTTTCACAACCATACAAAAATCAGATAAAATTATAATTCTGTGTACCTTAAATATTTATATTTTGGGATGGTAAACTGGAAGGGAAAAAGCATCATTTTTACACTTCACCAAATATTATTAGTGCCCGATATCAGGTAGGATATGGGTGAGACATGCAGCACGCACGAGACCAATACATTTGAAACTGTGGGAAAAAGACTTAACAGTAGATGGCTGGATAATACTAAAACGTATCGTAACAAAATATGGAACGAGGGGTGGTAGAATGGGTTCATGCGACTGGGGTATCATCAGCGGCGGGTTCTCGTAAACACAGCAATGTATCAGTCTGTATACCAAAGTACACTTATTTGTATAGTGGGAGCAACAAGTTTCGACCTCTCAGATCATTTTCATGGGCTTCAAACTCGTCACACTAGCCACTGAGATTTCTACGTCGAAATTACGATTATAAAAACCTGGAACTGAATCTGTTATTTGTACATTCCGGTAACACATTCTTACTCCTGTTGAATTACACGACTGTACGTATTCAGTATTGCAGTTTTTACATAATCAGTACCACGTGTTACATGACACACGCCGCTGAAGAGGCAGAACGAAACAGTAGACTGTAGGCGCTGGTATAAATCTCGTAATATACGCACATATAAGAACTTCCACCGACTCCTTGCGAGAGAATCCACGTAAGAGACCGACAATGGTCGATTGGCCCTATCACACGTAGTGTACAAAGACTTTGTGAGGAATTCGATGACTGACTGTCATCGTATCTATTAATACGGTAACGTCTGTCTGCGACATCACGATCTACTGAACTACCGAACAGATCTTTTAAAGATAGACTTTTTATAAAGCTTAAGATTCGGCACTGATAACAATCTCCTTTGTTTTAATAAATTCATAATCAAAAAAGTATTTTTTATAACAAAAAACGCTAACATTAAGAAGTGACAGTGCTGTTTCAAGCGGAGGCCAAAAGAAGCTAACATATTTTATGTACTTCCCTTGGCCTCCGCTTGAGGCGGCACTGTCGATTTAAACGTTTTGTTTGTCATTTACACGTTGCTTATGACCCGTTGATATCCGAAAGAAATTACCCAGCGTCAAACATTAGTAAGTACAATTTTTAACGTTTATTAAGATTAAGATGCTAAAAATTTTGGTGATTAAATACTATATTGTTGCTGCGTGCGAATTATTTGCATGGATACAACTAGTTTGTGTTAATTAATTACTTCAAATTCACACATTTACGGAGTACGATATACTGTGCATGTACATGCTGCGTTGCATCTAAATCCAACCATATTTCAAAAGCGTAAATTATCTTGTCTTTTTTTTTTCCACAGCGCAACAGCCCCTATAGGGCCAAGGCCTCCCCATTATCGACGCTTCACGATCACACTCAGACACACCACACTCGGTAGGACTCCTCTCGACGAGTGATCAGCTCGTCGCAGAGACCTCTACCTGACAACACACAACACTCACAAGAGACAGACATCCATGACCACGACGGGATTCGAACCCGTAATCTCAGCAATCGAGCGGCTGCAGACCCACGCCTTAGACCGCGCGGCCGCTGGGATCGGCTGATGTCACAGTGCGCTGCAAAAATAAACCTTAATACGTATAAACATCGAAGATCGTGACGATAAAACATCAGTTCGAAACATAGTGGATATACGTGACGGTTATAAAGTTGAGGTAAGTGTTCACATACATCTACTGTCTGTGTTCTAACGTTTGGACTGACTAATGCTTATTGCGCCCGTGGCAGAATTGCGACAAGCGACTGTTGGCTTCGTCATGTCTGCCTGTTGTCAACTCGGCTTCCACTGGACGGATTTTCATGAAATTTGATATTTGATTACTCTCCGAAAATCTGTCGAAGAAATTCACGTTTCATTAAAATCTGACAACAATAACGGTTACTTTACATGAAGACCTATGTACATTTATGATAATATGTCGCTGAATTCTTCTTAGAATGAGAAATGTTTCAGACAAAAGTTGTAGAGAAAATCAAAACACACATTTTATGTTCAATAACTTTTTCCCGAAAATCGTACCGTTTATGAGATAATGTCAAAAAATATGGTACAGCTAGACAGGCCACAGATGACAATATAATACGGCGCATGCGCTTTGCATGCTGGATAACTAAGGCTACAGACACACTCAGAATATGTAATAGTTATTGCTTTTCCACGGCAACAATGGTTACGCGAACGCGCCTCAGTGTTACGTTATACGTACATTGCCAGTCTTGTTTTATTCTATCTGCACCTCTTCTTTGCATATTTACCATTAAGCTTAGGTGGAAGTATATCTAAATAAGCACTGTACCGGAAGTTACAATGGCAAGCACGAACACCCGATATGACGATGCAAAGAGGGCAATAACAATGGACAAGTACAATAGTTTATAGTACTATATTATTGGACTGTAAATAGAAGACAGTTTTAACACTGTTCTAGTTTTAGTTTTCAAGATTAACGTAATTCCAATGTAAAACCTCAACGTCTCATGTAACGAGCGTGAAGTTCCTGAAGATAATCTGAGGCATGGAACAAGCAAGGTCGACTGTGTTATTGACTGTACTGGACGGTTATTTAGCCTCATACTGATCTAAGACAACAGCGTTCCACAACGTGAAAATACAGCAATACATACTGGGGCTCCATAAATGAGGAACTGCTGACTAGCTGTGTGACTGTCAGCTACTCTACACAGTAAATACAGCAATATATACTGGGGCTCCATAAATGATGAACTGCTGACTAGCTGTGTGACTGTCAGCTACTCTACACAGTAAATACAGCAATATATACTGGGGCTCCATAAATGAGGAACTGCTGACTAGCTGTGTGACTGTCAGCTACTCTACACAGTAAATACAGCAATATATACTGGGGCTCCATAAATGAGGAACTGCTGACTAGCTGTGTGACTGTCAGCTACCCTACACAGTAAATACAGCAATATATACTGGGGCTCCATAAATGAGGAACTGCTGACTAGCTGTGTGACTGTCAGCTACTCTACACAGTAAATACAGCAATATATACTGGGGCTCCATAAATGAGGAACTGCTGACTAGCTGTGTGACTGTCAGCTACTCTACACAGTAAATACAGCAATATATACTGGGGCTCCATAAATGAGGAACTGCTGACTAGCTGTGTGACTGTCAGCTACTCTACACAGTAAATACAGCAATATATACTGGGGCTCCATAAATGAGGAACTGCTGACTAGCTGTGTGACTGTCAGCTACTCTACACAGTAAATACAGCAATATATACTGGGGCTCCATAAATGAGGAACTGCTGACTAGCTGTGTGACTGTAAGCTACTCTACACAGTAAATACAGCAATACATACTGGGGCTCCATAAATGAGGAACTGCTGACTAGCTGTGTGACTGTAAGCTACTCTACACAGTAAATACAGCAATATATACTGGGGCTCCATAAATGAGGAACTGCTGACTAGCTGTGTGACTGTAAGCTACTCTACACAGTAAATACAGCAATACATACTGGGGCTCCATAAATGAGGAACTGCTGACTAGCTGTGTGACTGTAAGCTACTCTACACAGTAAATACAGCAATATATACTGGGGCTCCATAAATGAGGAACTGCTGACTAGCTGTGTGACTGTCAGCTACTCTACACAGTAAATACAGCAATATATACTGGGGCTCCATAAATGATGAACTGCTGACTAGCTGTGTGACTGTCAGCTACTCTACACAGTAAATACAGCAATACATACTGGGGCTCCATAAATGAGGAACTGCTGACTAGCTGTGTGACTGTAAGCTACTCTACACAGTAAATACAGCAATATATACTGGGGCTCCATAAATGAGGAACTGCTGACTAGCTGTGTGACTGTCAGCTACTCTACACAGTAAATACAGCAATATATACTGGGGCTCCATAAATGATGAACTGCTGACTAGCTGTGTGACTGTCAGCTACTCTACACAGTAAATACAGCAATATATACTGGGGCTCCATAAATGATGAACTGCTGACTAGCTGTGTGACTGTCAGCTACTCTACACAGTAAATACAGCAATATGTACTGGGGCTCCATAAATGAGGAACTGCTGACTAGCTGTGTGACTGTCAGCTACTCTACACAGTAAATACAGCAATATATACTGGGGCTCCATAAATGATGAACTGCTGACTAGCTGTGTGACTGTCAGCTACTCTACACAGTAAATACAGCAATATATACTGGGGCTCCATAAATGAGGACCTGCTGACTAGCTGTGTGACTGTAAGCTACTCTACACAGTAAATACAGCAATATATACTGGGGCTCCATAAATGAGGAACTGCTGACTAGCTGTGTGACTGTCAGCTACTCTACACAGTAAATACAGCAATACATACTGGGGCTCCATAAATGAGGAACTGCTGACTAGCTGTGTGACTGTCAGCTACTCTACACAGTAAATACAGCAATATATACTGGGGCTCCATAAATGAGGAACTGCTGACTAGCTGTGTGACTGTCAGCTACTCTACACAGTAAATACAGCAATATATACTGGGGCTCCACAAATGAGGACCTGCTGACTAGCTGTGTGACTGTCAGCTACTCTACACAGTAAATACAGCAATATATACTGGGGCTCCATAAATGAGGAACTGCTGACTAGCTGTGTGACTGTAGCTACTCTACACAGTAAATACAGCAATATATACTGGGGCTCCATAAATGAGGAACTGCTGACTAGCTGTGTGACTGTCAGCTACTCTACACAGTAAATACAGCAATACATACTGGGGCTCCATAAATGAGGAACTGCTGACTAGCTGTGTGACTGTCAGCTACTCTACACAGTAAATTCGTCAGTTATATACTTGGATGATGACACTGGCGGTCATGAAGCTATTTCTGAGTCACCAAAAACAAGGGACGAAACGTCGATCGCGCCGTACGTAAAATCGGCTTTCTGACAGCGACGTTTCGGTTAACGGTAAGGTGTATGTATGTTAATTTGTATGTTCATGTCACCAGAACGAAGAACAAAATCGTTAACAGGTGAGAAATTATGTGAAAATGTGGAGACGCTGACGATGACAAGATTTTCGAATAAATATTCAAATGTCAAATTTCATGAAAATCCGTCCAGTGGGAGCCATAACGGGGTAAAGAGGCCATATCATTGGAACGTGGCTGAATGGGGCCCCTTAGCCGTCTTGGACCCGACTGTGAAGACAAAAAACTGAAGGTTCCAACAGGCATCTGAACCTCCGTCACTGTGCCCATAGCCATATCTGTGCGGCAGTTATACGTACGAAATGCCTGATATTCAGGAAATCGCACTGCCTAAACTCGAACCCAAAACTGACGACAGAACAAGCTTCATGAAGGGTAAACGCTCGATCTGTCTTCAGGTCGAGCCGTGTTCGAATCCCGGCCAGTATACTATCCTGACTGGGTTTCCGTACCTTTAACCTATATCGGCCAAACGGGCCGTCATGTCCCGTTACGTGGAAATCTTTACGGAAGTAAAGGAAAACGCTGTTCCACTCAGTGTGAACGGATGGGCATTTAAAATGAATGTAACTCCGGCCGTCAGCAACTACACTGGGATTTAAAGACCGGAAGGTAAAGGTTAAATCAGGACAGTACCGTTTCCTTCCACATCCCTCCCCATTCATTACTCACTACCACCCAATTAGTCGACACAGTGGAATGAACAGTTACTGACAGTCAATGACGGAACACACATCTGTTTCCTTCCAGACGATCGTCTTGTACAGCTGCTGTACTCCGTACGTGTTAACTACAAGATGCCTACGGTTTGATCATGACACATTGCGCTATTTGATGGCGACGTCTCAGGACAGACGTTAACACTTCAGACTTGATTTTAACAAGGAATCACACTACTGAGTGCTTGTGCGCGTGCATTTCTTTGCACCCAATTACATTTAGTGAACTCGACAGAAGCCGGGGTGAGTATGCACTGAATTCAGTTACTGGTCAGATGTCTATCTCGTTAAGCACGTGACAATAAGCTGCCACAAAACCTGTCAACCTTAACTTCAGTGTTTTATCAAACGCAGAATTATCAAGAACATACAGCACCCTAACAGTCGATATGACTAGACTACGAGTTGAAAACCCCAGGGTTTCATTCCCAGCAGGGGACCAGATTTTTCTATTCTTAGATATGCTCAGTGGGCCGGGACAGCTCAGTCGGTATAGCGACTCGCTACGGACTGAACGGTCCGGGGATCGAATCCCGGTGGGGGCGAGAATTTCCGCACCCGTCCAGACCGGCCCTGGGGCCCACCCAGCCTCCTATAAATGGGTACCGGGCCTCTTTCCAGGGGGATAAAGCGGCCGAGGCGTGGAGTTGACCACGCACCCTCATCTAGTGCCAGGGTTAAAGAAAGAGTAGAGCTATACCTCTACTCCCCCTCTGTGCCTTCATGGCCCGTTCTAGGGTTACCTTTACCTTTACCTTACCAGATATGCTCAGACCGGGGCTGGGGTCCACTCAGCCTCCCATTCAATGGTGTCGGGGGTCAACTTGACCACTCACCTGCATCTAGTGTCGAACTTAATGCAAGCGGCTCTGTACCTCTGCTCCCTCTATACACCTTCATGCGGTGAACATGGACAAATCCACCTTCACCTTTACAGCCACCATAACACCGATCTGTCTCTCTGCAGTCTGTAAACGTTTCCAAGTTCTAAAGGCACTGAACTCGTACCAACACTGCTTGAAGGCAATGTAGGAATGCACTTGCAACAGATGCAAGCTCATGCTGGTGGCGGAGCAAAAGACACGGTGACAAACCTGCACACGCAAGTACCACTGCACAGTGAAGCTGAATGGAGAAGCAAGGGGCGGCCACAGGCTCTGGTCAGTGGGCTTCCTTTGCTACCGGCACTTGTAGAAGACGCTGGGCGGGCTCCTGAGGCGGTCGGACGGGGTGGCAAGACGCAAAACGAGATTGGTCGGAATCGGTCCACGTACAGCCACTAGTCTAGTGACTATAATGACTGAGATATCCAGGCAGTAGTCTAGTGACTATAATGACTGAAATATCCAGGCAGTAGTGTAATGATTATAATGACTGATAGCCAGGCATGTAGTGTAGTGACTATAATGACTGAGATATCCATGCAGTAGTGTAGTGACTATGACAGATATCCAGGCAGTAGTGCAGTGACTATAATGACTGAGATATAAGGCAGTAGTGTAGTGACTATGACAGATATCCAGGACAGTAGTGTAGTGACTATAATGACAGATATCCAGACAGTAGTGTACTGACTATAAGACTGAGATATCCAGGCAGTAGTGTAGTGACTATAATGACATATCCAGGATGCAATCTAGTGACTATAATGACTGATATCCAGGCAGTAGTGTAGTGACTATAATGACTGATATCCAGGATGCAGTCTAGTGACTATAATGACTGATATCCAGGCAGTAGTGTAGTGACTATAATGACTGATATCCAGGCAGTAGTGTAGTGACTATAATGACTGATATCCAGGATGCAGTCTAGTGACTATAATGACTGATATCCAGGCAGTAGTGTAGTGACTATAATGACTGATATCCAGGATGCACTCTAGTGACTATAATGACCGAGATATACAGCCTGTCGTCGGTCTAGTAACTACGAATACTATCCACGCTTAGGAGCCATCATCCATCGTAATTATCATATCGCTTGCATCAATTACCAGTTAAAGTAACACTGACAGTTTAGGTAAAATTAATGAAATAGATATTTTAACGCGTTAAAATTCTTCCCAAGCATAAATGACGTAACCTGGTGTCGCGTTACGTAACGGAACTTACAAAACCCATGACGATTCGAGTCTTCTGTAATGTAAAGCCGTGTCGAAAGGTAAAGACTTGCCGACATGACGTCACATCCCACCAGACCTAAATACTCATCAACACCGCTGTGAGAACCTCAAATCTCACATATTAACACCACGTACCCTGAGACTTGGTGTCAATACTGCGATATTTAACGAATTTTCTGACAAGACCAAATGAAAGCAGACACAAACTGCACGCAGCAGAGGTCTTGAGATACTTCCAGGAGCTGGACAAAGTAACATATACCGCACGTATTACGGAACCTGCAGATCACAGCAACAAATTACAAATGTTGAGCGAAACAGTTCTAAATTTGCAGCAAGCACCGCGTGAGGCAGGCATGAACGCCAGCTGCCTGACACACTGTGTCACTGCACTGGAGGAAACACGGAAATGAAACAAAAAATGCATGAAGAATCATCTTAAAACATACTTATTGTGGGAACGGTTGACATACGTCAGCCGAGCCCTACACATCATAGTATAGAGACTGGTTGTGAGTTGGACCAGCTGGGCAGACAACAGAGACTGGTTGTGAGTTGGACCAGCTGGGCAGAGACAACAGAGACTGGTTGTGAGTTGGACCAGCTGGGCAGAGACAACAGAGACTGGTTGTGAGTTGGACCAGCTGGGCAGAGACAACAGAGACTGGTTGTGAGTTGGACCAGCTGGGCAGAGACAACAGAGACTGGTTGTGAGTTGGACCAGCTGGGCAGAGACAACAGAGACTGGTTGTGAGTTGGACCAGCTGGGCAGAGACAACAGAGACTGGTTGTGAGTTGGACCAGCTGGGCAGACAACAGAGACTGGTTGTGAGTTGGACCAGCTGGGCAGAGACAACAGAGACTGGTTGTGAGTTGGACCAGCTGGGCAGAGACAACAGAGACTGGTTGTGAGTTGGACCAGCTGGGCAGAGACAACAGAGACTGGTTGTGAGTTGGACCAGCTGGGCAGAGACAACAGAGACTGGTTGTGAGTTGGACCAGCTGGGCAGAGACAACAGAGACTGGTTGGAGTTGGACCAGCTGGGCAGAGACAACAGAGACTGGTTGTGAGTTGGACCAGCTGGGCAGAGACAACAGAGACTGGTTGTGAGTTGGACCAGCTGGGCAGACAACAGAGACTGGTTGTGAGTTGGACCAGCTGGGCAGAGACAACAGAGACTGGTTGTGAGTTGGACCAGCTGGGCAGAGACAACAGAGACTGGTTGTGAGTTGGACCAGCTGGGCAGAGACAACAGAGACTGGTTGTGAGTTGGACCAGCTGGGCAGAGACAACAGAGACTGGTTGTGAGTTGGACCAGCTGGGCAGAGACAACAGAGACTGGTTGTGAGTTGGACCAGCTGGGCAGAGACAACAGAGACTGGTTGTGAGTTGGACCAGCTGGGCAGAGACAACAGAGACTGGTTATGAGTTGGACCAGCTGGGCAGAGACAACAGAGACTGGTTATGGGTTGGAACAGCTGGGCAGACAACAGACTGGTTATGAGTTGGACCAGCTGGGCAGAGACAACAGAGACTGGTTGTGAGTTGGACCAGCTGGGCAGAGACAACAGAGACTGGTTGTGAGTTGGACCAGCTGGGCAGAGACAACAGAGACTGGTTATGAGTTGGACCAGCTGGGCAGAGACAACAGAGACTGGTTATGGGTTGGAACAGCTGGGCAGACAACAGACTGGTTATGAGTTGGACCAGCTGGGCAGAGACAACAGAGACTGGTTGTGAGTTGGACCAGCTGGGCAGAGACAACAGAGACTGGTTGTGAGTTGGACCAGCTGGGCAGAGACAACAGAGACTGGTTATGAGTTGGACCAGCTGGGCAGAGACAACAGAGACTGGTTATGGGTTGGAACAGCTGGGCAGACAACAGACTGGTTATGAGTTGGACCAGCTGGGCAGAGACAACAGAGACTGGTTGGAGTTGGACCAGCTGGGCAGAGACAACAGAGACTAGTTATGGGTTGGAACAGCTGGGCAGACAACAGACTGGTTATGAGTTGGACCAGCTGGGCAGAAGACAACAAGACTGGTTGTGAGTTGGACCAGCTGGGCAGAGACAACAGAGACTGGTTGTGAGTTGGACCAGCTGGCAGAGACAACAGAGACTGGTTGTGAGTTGGACCAGCTGGGCAGAGACAACAGAGACTGGTTGTGAGTTGGACCAGCTGGGCAGACAACAGAGACTGGTTGTGAGTTGGACCAGCTGGGCAGAGACAACAGAGACTGGTTGTGAGTTGGACCAGCTGGGCAGAGACAACAGAGACTGGTTGTGAGTTGGACCAGCTGGGCAGAGACAACAGAGACTGGTTGTGAGTTGGACCAGCTGGGCAGAGACAACAGAGACTGGTTGTGAGTTGGACCAGCTGGGCAGACAACAGAGACTGGTTGTGAGTTGGACCAGCTGGGCAGAGACAACAGAGACTGGTTGTGAGTTGGACAGCTGGGCAGAGACAACAGAGACTGGTTGTGAGTTGGACCAGCTGGGCAGGGACAACAGAGACTGGTTGTGAGTTGGACCAGCTGGGCAGAGACAACAGAGACTGGTTGTGAGTTGGACCAGCTGGGCAGGGACAACAGAGACTGGTTGTGAGTTGGACCAGCTGGGCAAGACAACAGAGACTGGTTATGGGTTGGACCAGCTGGGCAGACAACAGAGACTGGTTATGAGTTGGACCAGCTGGGCAGAGACAACAGAGACTGGTTGTGAGTTGGACCAGCTGGGCAGAGACAACAGAGACTGGTTGTGAGTTGGACCAGCTGGGCAGAGACAACAGAGACTGGTTGTGAGTTGGACCAGCTGGGCAGAGACAACAGAGACTGGTTATGGGTTGGACAAGTTGAGCAGAGACAACAGACACTGGTTATGGGTTGGACAAGTTGAGCAGAGACAACAGAGACTGGTTATGGGTTGGGAATTCAAGGCGCCAGAAGGCTGACATGACACAAGTTCCATACTGTGTATCAACAGACACTAGGCGCCACCGTAAAAAAATTACACTTCACGGCGACCCCGCGCCCTGGATTTGGGCACCCGTCCTTTGTCATTAAATTACTTTGGATAAGACATGATCCCTCGAAGCCCTAAAAAGCACGTCGGTCTACTGACCGACACGCTACGTATTTTGGATGATTACAATAAAAAAAATAAAATAATAATATATAATAAAAGCGCATTTACAGAAGTTCAGTTTAGGAAAGAAAACCCCGGAAAAGCAAACTGCCAACGCAACTGTCACAATCATGAAACGACTACGGTTCCGAAGAAAAACTACTAGTACGGTATTGCTAGTACACACGGAAAAAAAAACTACAGCCGTTCCTAGGGCGCGGAGAAACCCACAAAGTACCGCCGCTGTCAGACAGACACGAGAAAACCGCAAAGAAGCCGATACGGGGAAACCCCACTTGCTGAAGACCTCAATTAGGGCCGCAGCTAGGATACGAGGGGAAACTTCAATTCCCACAGCCCGCCTCCGCGTCACGCGAACTCGGAAAAGTGTTGAGTACAAGACAGGCAATGTACGACGTAACACTGAGGCGCGTTCGCGTAACCATCGTTGTCGTGGAAAAGCAACAAGTATTAAAAAATACTATTATGAGTATGTTTCTTTGTTCTTGCCTTAGTTATCCATCATGCAAAGCGCATGCGCCGTATTATATTGTCATCTGTGGCCTGTCTGGCTCTACCATATTTTTCCACATTATCTCATAAACGGCACGATTTTCGGGAAAAAGTTATTGAACATAAAATGTGTGTTTTGGCTTTCTCTACAACTTTTGTCTGAAACATTTCTCATTTTAAGAATAATTCAGCGAGATATTACCATAAATGTACATAGGTCTTCATGTAAAGTAACCGTTATTCTTGTTAGATGTTAATTAAAACTTGAATTTTCTCGACAGATTTTCGAAAAATACTCCAATATCCAGTTTTATGAAAATCCGTTCAGTGGGAGCCGAGTTGTTACATGAGGACGGACAGACAGACAGGACAGAGCTAACAGTCGCTTTTCGCAATTTTGCGAACGCGCCTGAAAACTGTTCGTTTTATGGCGGAAAATCAGAAAGACTCGCTATCATTCATGTTTCATGCAAGAAAAACTGATCGCTCAGGGAGAACCAAAACTAACGCTGTTGCTAGGATAAAAGGGAAACGCAGCGGCGTTTCTAAGATACGGGGGAAGTACACAATACAGCCACTGTCTGCATGCAATCGATGACTACACCACGGTCCATTGTATGGCCGTTGGCAGCATAAGAGGAAAAAGACAGACTGTTGTTCCTAAAATTGCAGTGAAAATTTGAAGATTTTTCTGCGCGGGTATGCAGGTGATTTCAAAATATGTATCAAAAATAATAAAACCAAGAAATTAATCACAACCGTAATTAAAAACAACTTCACACAGTTATATTTCTTTCTCCCAAGTATACACAAGTTACAATACTAGGTACAACAGGCTACATGTTTCGGCCTGAATAAGCCATCATCAGGCCTATAACTGGAACATTTAAGACAAACATTACCGTCACATTGTAAAGGTTTGAATCTCACACCTGTATACAGTTTTAATTTTTTTTCTCTCTTAAATGTTCTACTTATAGGCCTGTTGATGGCTTATTCAGGCCGAAACATGTAGCTTATTTTACCTAGTATTGTGAGTTGTGTATGACTACTTGGGGAAAAGAAATATGTCTGTACATTGATAACACAACGGGGATGCATTTTTTTATTTGCAGATTTTGTTAAACGAAATGGATGTGTTTGTTTTGTGAAGTTTTTCTTTGATGTTCCGGCTTTGCCTGTTGGGCATTAATTAATGTCACGTTGTGTTCACCGTGCATATGACATAAAGTCACGTTGTGTCACGGCTATGACACTAATTTTCAGTTTCTGATCCAACGAATGCACTTTTTTATATATAAATAAATAAATAAAAGTCCCCAAGGAAGTCGACCAAGAAACAGATGGTGGAATTGTGTACAAACAGACATTAAGAAGTGTAAAATTAACAACTGGAAAGAAGGGTAAAAAAAACAGAGCTGACTGGGAAAGGGCCATTAAGGAGGCGAAGGTCCGCATTGGACTGTAGTGCCACCGAAGGTCCGCATTGGACTGTAGTGCCGACCGAAGGTCCGCATTGGACTGTAGTGCCACCGAAGGTCCGCATTGGACTGTAGTGCCACGAAGGTCCGCATTGGACTGTAGTGCCACCGAAGGTCCGCATTGGACTGTAGTGCCACCGAAGGTCCGCATTGGACTGTAGTGCCACCGAAGGTCCGCATTGGACTGTAGTGCCCAGTCGCATGACTGTTGCCCCGAAGGTCCGCATTGGACTGTAGTGCCACCGAAGGTCCGCATTGGACTGTAGTGCCACCGAAGGTCCGCATTGGACTGTAGTGCCACCGAAGGTCCGCATTGGACTGTAGTGCCACCAAAGGTCCGCATTGGACTGTAGTGCCACCGAAGTCCGCATTGGACTGTAGTGCCACCAAGGTCCGCATTGGACTGTAGTGCCACCGAAGTCCGCATTGGACTGTAGTGCCACGAAGGTCCGCATTGGACTGTAGTGCCACCGAAGGTCCGCATTGGACTGTTCCGAAGGGGCACACCACGAAGGTCCGCATTGGACTGTAGTGCACCGAAGGTCGCATTGGATGTAGTGCACGAAGGTCCGCATTGGACTGTAGTGCCACCGAAGGTCCGCATTGGACTGTAGTGCCACCGAAGGTCCAGACGATATAAGTGACTGTACTGTGTCCACCAAAGGTCCGCATTGGACGTGTCAAAAGTCCGCCTGACACCGAAGGTCCGCATTGGACTGTAGTGCCACCGAAAGTCCGCATTGGACTGTAGTCCACCGAAGGTCCGCATTGGACTGTATGCCACCAAAGAAGAAGAAGAAATAAATAAAAGTACATTCGTTGGTTCAAAAACTGAAAATTAGTGTCAAGATGCACGCTGAACACAACGTGACATTAAACAACGCGGATGGCTCACCTTACAAACTCACTCCACGCCATTTAGCAACGTACAAACATCACCTGCTGGGCTTATCACATTATTGTGTTCAGTGTGTTGGCAGCCTCTGCATCTCGTGCAGTAACGAACACCGCATCAACACTTCGGCAAGTACAAACACGAGCTTACAAACGCCGTACAGGAGCGACAACTTCTCTGGCACGTGTGTGATGCGGGCAGCCTAAAATACAGCTGTTCTCGACGTAACGCAAGCCAACGCGACACTAATCACGTCACGACTATTAGCTAACCACTTAACGCAGGAACAAATCTTCCCCAAGAAACGGCTTACCGCAGAACTGCACAATTGCGTTATTCCCAATACACTCTTACGTTAAGCACAACTTTTCTTCGAAATAATTAAACAAGTTTTATTCTATTTTCACCGTGCATTTTTCGAGTATAAACAATGTTTTACACCAACTAAATTGCACTTGTTATAAAAATACTAAAATATTCTAAAACTGGTTGATAAAAAGCCCCGACATGTTTCGGCTCATTAATGATCCATCCTCAGGGGGTCACAACTGTCTGTTCTCAAAACACGTACATATGTTAATCCTCTGTAGAGGTATACGGTCAACGTCTTATCTCACCAATCTTATCTAATCACTCCGTAGATCGATATGTTTTTAAAACACTTCCTATAGATTATGCACTATATTATTGTATCACTTACACACTCATTATTGTTTGTAGTGTTGCTGTGGAAATGTAGACTACAAACAATAATGAGTGTGTAAGTGATGCAATAATACAGTGCATAATATATAGCGAGTGTCGACCTCGGTGGACTAGTGGTTAGCGTGCTCGCCACTGGACCCAAGGTTCGCGGGTTCGAAAAGCCGATCCCAGTGGCCGTGCGGTCTAAGGCGTGGGTCTTCGGCCGCTCGCTTACTAGGATCGTGGGTTCGAATCCCACCGGGGGCATGGATGTTTGTGTTGTAAAAAGACGGTTGTGGACCGTAAGTGACATGAAAGGACAAAAAAAAGGATTAATACAGAACGAAAATGGATCAAAGGGGAAACCCAGGAATTAGTAAAAAAAAAAAAAATCCCCACCGAGGGCGATGGATTTTTAAGGGTGATAAAAATCCGGAGCATCACTTCCTTCGGAGGGGAAGTAAAGCCGTCGGTCCCATGTAAAAGAACCTTACGGGCATGAATAAAAATGTTGCCTCCATTTCTCACCCAAGTCTCCTGACTGACTGCCAGATGGCTCTGGCCGACACATCAGGATCGATAGAACACTAGTGCGGCCAGTTTACCAGTCACCAACTGCCACGAATGCGCACTACTTAGTAACTTCGAAAAGAGGAGGCAAGAGGAGGCCCGGGCCCATATAGGGCTGTTGAGCCATGGTTATTATTATAATCTATAGGAAGTGTTTTAAAAACATATCGATCTACGGAGTGATAAGATAAGATTGGTGAGATAAGACGTTGACCGTATACCTCTACAGAGGATTAACATATGTACGTGTTTTGAGAACAGACAGTTGTGACCCACTGAGGATGGCTCATTAATGAGCCGAAACATGTCGGGGCTTTTTATAAAACAGTTTTAGAATATTTTAGTGTTTTTATAACAAGTGCAATTTAGTTGGTGTAAAACATTGTTTAAAATTAAACAAATGTTCCGCTATGCGCACATTTCCTAAATTGTATGTTAATCAATAATTTGTATGTTATTCATACCTTGCATATTCTTATAATTAACACATTAACCAACTTATACACTTAATAAAATACACTGAGAAGTATAAAACTCGTATAAACTCCTACACGTTTCGGCACCGAGGTGCCATCATCAGTGAATTATTCTGAACAAAGGAGTATAAGGCCAGCACGCTTAACTAGGTACTATGTCGCCTTCACTAAAATTATTAATAATAATAATTAATAATAAAATTAATAATAATTCTAAAATCTTACATTTTAATGAAGGCGAAACAATACCTAGTTAAGCGTGCTGGCCTTATACTCCTTTGTTCAGAATAACTCCCTGATGATGGCACCTCGGTGCCGAAACATGTAGCAGTTTATAGGAGTTTTATACTTCTGGATGTAGTCTATTAAGTGTATAAGTTGGTTACACACAAGAATATTGTCAAACAGTTCGGTTTTCGACAGTAATTAAACAACGCTTCCTACTACCTACGTCTGTTTGTATATATATCGTGAGCGTATAAGAAAAACCCGTTAAGTCCAACAAACAGTTTTGAGAAAATTTTATGTCGTATGTACCGCGCATTTTATCACGAGTACACTACACCCCACCGGACACGTAACATACCGAGCTACAGGACGAGATCGACGCAGCTCAACTATATGATTGTATACATTGCCTACAGCCAGTTAAACATTTTTTATATTTACAAAACTACCATAAATTTTAAACATCTACGTTGAATCATGTACATACATACTTGTACATAATTTTTACTCTCTGTTATATGGCGTATTAGCTTATAAGCACTGATACAGACACGTATATTATTACTCTTGCCGATCCCAGTGGCCGTGCGGTCTAAGGCGTGGGTCTTCGGCCGCTCGCTTACTAGGATCGTGGGTTCGAATCCCACCGGAGGCATGGATGTCTGTTTCTTGTGAGCGTTGTGTGATGTCATGTAGAGGTCTCTGCGACGGGCTGATCCCTCGTCCAGAGGAGTCCTACCGACTGTGGCGTGTCTCAAATGTGTGTGACCATGAAACCTCGACGAAACGAGGAGGCCCAGGCCCATATAGGGCTGTCGAGCCATACAAAAAAAACATATTATTGCTCTTAAGGGATGGCAAGACCCTGTTGTACCTCTTGCTCAGAAAATCAAATGGGATCACCAGGGGTCGCTTGCGACCTGAAGGAACTACTACTATACTACTACTACTACTACTACTATTGCTCTTAATGTTTGGTTTTATTACTATATGCATCTATTCATTTTAATATTGTGAGCGGTATGAGTGCTTCCATTATAATGTCAAATGTGTGTGTATCTCGATGCAATCGATACTTGTAATTCTTTGATAAACGCCCCCTGAGGATGGTAACTTGATTGCCGAAACGTATGTAGGAGTTAAAAATACATCTTACTCTGTTAATAATCTTGTGCATTAGTTGGTTTTAACTTAAACTCAAGTTTTGAGAAAAACTAATATAAAAGTCTGATCGACAAACTTAACTGCACTTAGCTAACCGACGTGTTTGTGCCATCGTAAATACTTCGTGAATGTACTTTGAGGATTTTCCAGGTCACGAGGATGACACATATGGACTTAATAGTTAATAAGCCTGGCAATGTACGTATAACGTAACATTCAGGCGCGTTCGCGTAACCATTGTTGCAGTGGAAAAGCAATAAGTATTACATATTCTGAGTGTATGTCTGTAGCCTTAGTTATCCAGCATGCAAAGCGCATGCGCCGTATTATATTGTCATCTGTGGCCTGTCTGGCTGTACCGTATTTTCCACATTATCTCATAAACGGCACGATTTTAGGAAAAAATTTATTGAACATAAAATGTGTGTTTTGATTTTCTCTACAAACTCCGTCTAAAACATTTCTCATTTTAAGAAGAATTCAGCGAGATATCATAAATGTACATAGGTCTTCATGTAAAGTACCGTTATTGTTGTCAGATTTTAATGAAACTTGAATTTTCTCGACAGATTTTCGAAAACTACCGACATATCAAACTACATGAACATCCGTGCAGTAGGAGCCGCGTTGTTACACACGGACGGACGGACGGACAGACAAGACACGACGTAGCCAATACTCGCTTTTTACAATTTTGCGAACGCGCCTAAAAACCTCAATTTCAACCAAAGTGGACTTGGTTGGTTTCCCTTGTTCGCCCACGTTCGCAGGACAGTGCCCCTGTAAAATCATTAACCACCTGTCCCGTTCCCACCACTTGACATGTAACACAATTCAAAGAAATCACCAATGTCTGTTTACTTATCAAGTCCAGACTTGTTGTTGCGTTCCCACGACTCGTATATACTTGACAATCAGACAAGTGACGTTTACAAACCATCAGTATTATTCGGTACGACTGACCAGGCACACGAGTCATGGGAACGCGATAACAATGACCAGGCAAACATCTGGCGTGTGTATCCAAGCACAAATATTTGCCAAATAAAGAGCAAAATAATCATTCACTTCGCTCCGTGTACAATGCACAACTGTAGGCGAAAGTGTCAAATATGCCAGTCGTAGGCGAAAGTGTCAAATATGCCAGTCGTAGGCGAAAGTGTAAAATATGCCAGTCGTAGGCGAAAGTGTCAAATATGCCAGTCGTAGGCGAAAGTGTAAAATATGCCAGTCGTAGGCGAAAGTGTCAAATATGCCAGTCGTAGGCGAAAGTGTCAAATATGCCAGTCGTAGGCGAAAGTGTCAAATATGCCAGTCGTAGGCGAAAGTGTCAAATATGCAATTCGTTGGCGAAAGTGTCAAATATGCCAGTCGTAGGCGAAAGTGTCAAATATGCCAGTCGTAGGCGAAGGTGTCAAATATGCCAGTCGTAGGCGAAAGTGTCAAATATGCCAGTCGTAGGCGAAAGTGTCAAATATGCCAGTCGTAGGCGAAAGTGTAAAATATGCCAGTCGTAGGCGAAAGTGTAAAATATGCCAGTCGTAGGCGAAAGTGTAAAATATGCCAGTCGTAGGCAAAAGTGTCAAATATGCCAGTCGTAGGCGAAAGTGTCAAATATGCCAGTCGTAGGCGAAAGTGTCAAATATGCCAGTCGTAGGCGAAAGTGTAAAATATGCCAGTCGTAGGCGAAAGTGTCAAATATGCAATTCGTTGGCGAAAGTGTCAAATATGCCAGTCGTAGGCGAAAGTGTCAAATATGCCAGTCGTAGGCGAAAGTGTAAAATATGCCAGTCGTAGGCGAAAGTGTCAAATATGCCAGTCGTAGGCGAAAGTGTCAAATATGCCAGTCGTAGGCGAAAGTGTCAAATATGCCAGTCGTAGGCGAAGGTGTCAAATATGCCAGTCGTAGGCGAAAGTGTAAAATATGCCAGTCGTAGGCGAAAGTGTCAAATATGCCAGTCATAGGCGAAAGTGTCAAATATGCCAGTCGTAGGCGAAAGTGTCAAATATGCCAGTCGTTGGAAGGCGGCCTAACACTGTGCATCTTCCTTCACGAATGGCATCTGACATCACAGCATGTGCGACCATCAGGGCAGCATTTATGTAGTGGATGGAAGGAGAATCCCGGGGGTGGGGGGGGGGGGCGGAGTCTCAAACAGAAATTGTATAGGACCGGTTATAAGAATTGACATGTTGCGGTGATAATTCAACATTCACATAAACTGAAGACAGATCACCTGAGCTTGGTACAGTACACCAAGAGAAACCACGCATGCGTGCCGGTACACTTCTCCCTATAACCTGCCACGAAGACACAGAGGCGGAACAGAGGTATAGCTCTACTCTTTCTTTAACCACGGCGTTGAATGGGGGGTGGGTGATCAACGCCACGCCCCAGCCGCTTTAACCCCGGGAATGATCCGGTAACCACTGTATAGGAGTCTGGGTGGGCCCCAGGGCCGGTCTGGACAGGTTCGGAAAATCTCGCCTCCACCGGGATTCGATCCCCGGATCGTCCAGCCCGTAGCGAGTCGCTATACCGACTGAGCTATCGCGGCCCACAGCGTGAGAGCACGGCGGCTGACGGTGACACTAACACAGGGCGCAAAAATGTATTGCTGACAGATGAATGCGCCATGTGTCAGAGGTCCTGACCGCAAAATGTGACATTCTGGGCAAATCGTCTATTTGTCAGCGTCAGTTTACGGATATTCGACTACTTACCCTCCCTGTACACTTAATTAAAATATATGGCCTTATTTTGTATGATAAATATTGTCTGTCACTTCCCGCTCCCACACGGTTGCCCGCGTGGGCGCTCGGCTGATTGAATTACGTTAATATGATAAGCGAGCGGGCAGTAGATGACAAACGATATTTGTCAGATAAAATAATGACCCTACATAATTTTATCTACAAGCGTCAATACATTTGTTATCGGAACAAATGCGTGAAATATTTAAATTTATCGTAATACATTCTCGAGCCCACTTTAACCATCTTGTCATTTATCAGTGCCATCTGCTAGATTCTAATATTTCTGAAACTTTTCAACGACGACAATGACTCTTTGTCAGTTTCCTTAGTTCGAAGCATTACACGTTCCAACAAGTTACGATTTACGAGTGTCCATTTTACGGTGTCCCTCAGCATAGCAGCTGTTCACGGAATGTCCCGGCGGATGCAGGCCTTCTATGCGATAAAGCTGCTGTGCTCGGGGACACGATAAAAGGGACATCCTACAGGAGGGTTACTGGTGAATATGATTTGCAAAGAATATGGGAAAATAGTGGCCACGCGGTCTAAGGCGCGAGTCTGCGGCAGCTAGCTTGCTGCGATTGTGGGTTCGAATCCTGCCGGGGCATGGATGTGTGTCTGTTGTGAGTGTTGTAAGTTGTGCAGGTAGAGGTCTCTGATCACTAGTCCAGAGGAGTCCTACCGAGTGTGGTGTGTCTGAGTGTGATCCAGAAGCCCCGAAAGGGGAGGATGTGACCCGAAAACGGGCTGCAGCGCCACAGGGGGAAAAATATGGAAGAGTACACGTGGTGTACTTGAGATGACACCCAGACATTTTCATGGTGGTACAGACGAACACCATACATAAAAACAGCCAGTGGTGTACTTGAGGTGAAACCCAGACATTTTCATGGTGGTACAGAAGAACACCATAAATAAAAACAGCCAGTGGTGTACTTGAGGTAAAACCCAGACATTTTCATGGTGGTACAGACGAACACCATAAATAAAAACAGCCAGTGGTGTACTTGAGGTGAAACCCAGACATTTTCATGGTGGTACAGACGAACACCATAAATAAAAACAGCCAGTGGTGTACTTGAGGTGAAACCCAGACATTTTCATGGTGGTACAGACGAACACCATAAATAAAAACAGCCAGTGGTGTACTTGAGGTGAAATCCAGACACTTTCATGGTGGTACAGACGAACACCATAAATAAAAACAGCCAGTGGTGTACTTGAGATGACACCCAGACATTTTCATGGTGGTACAGACGAACACCATAAATAAAAACAGCCAGTGGTGTACTTGAGATGACACCCAGACATTTCATGGTGGTACAGACGAACACCATAAATAAAAACAGCCAGTGGTGTACTTGAGGTGAAACCCAGACATTTTCATGGTGGTACAGACGAACACCATAAATAAATACAGCCAGTGGTGTACTTGAGATGACACCCAGACATTTTCATCGTGGTACAGACGAACACCATAAATAAAAACAGCCAGTGGTGTACTTGAGGTGAAACCCAGACATTTTCATGGTGGTACAGACGAACACCATAAATAAAAACAGCCAGTGGTGTACTTGAGGTGAAACCCAGACATTTTCATGGTGGTACAGACGAACACCATAAATAAAAACAGCCAGTGGTGTACTTGAGATGACACCCAGACATTTTCATCGTGGTACAGACGAACACCATAAATAAAAACAGCCAGTGGTGTACTTGAGGTGAAACCCAGACATTTTCATGGTGGTACAGAAGAACACCATAAATAAAAACAGCCAGTGGTGTACTTGAGGTGAAACCCAGACATTTTCATAGTGGTACAGACGAACACCATAAATAAAGACAGCCAGTGGTGTACTTGAGGTGAAACCCAGACATTTTCATGGTGGTACAGACGAACACCATGAATAAAAACAGCCAGTGGTGTACTTGAGGTGAAACCCAGACATTTTCATGGTGGTACAGACGAACACCATAAATAAAAACAGCCAGTGATTCAGCAGGGATTCGACCTGGGCGCCTCCCGAAAGCAAGTCAGAAGCGGTACCGTTAGAGCGACAACTTGTTTGGTTGGGGAGGTAAAGCTGCTAAACGTTGGCACTAGATACAGGTAAGTAATCAGATGTACGCTCCGGCCGCTTTACCCAGTACGTAATACGTCTTAAGTAGCGAAGTTTGAGGTTCTCGTATTGGTGCAGCTGAAGATTAAAGTCTTCTGGCATGTGATACTGTGTCATTGGACGTGTAGGTCCCGACGTTTCGAAAGACTAAAGCGCCTTCATCTTCAGGGTTAAACAGTTCAAGAAAAGTAGGAGTGCACACCACTACCATACCACTGCCTCGCCATGCATACCACACACCAATCTCATTATCCAACACCCAGAAATAAAGGCATTAATTCCTCCGAAACGTCTGGAACTACCCAATGACACGGCGTCACATCGTAGAAGACTTGTATAATCGCGTCTTAAGTTATTCTAGCTTAGTGAATTTAGAGCAAAAAGGCAGCACAAAACGTCAGTCACAACTTAGAATTCTATCAGTTTCATTGGTTGCTACATGTTTCGGCGTTTGGAAAAGCCATCATCAGGCAAATACATAACGATAACACAAATCAAATCGAAATCCATCCAAACACAACTAAATTGTATTTATTATACAAAACTACATGTTTCGACATATTTCAGGTCATCCACAGATTCACAATTTGTGTTTAAAACATACTGAGGAAGGAATATAAATTCGTAAAATTTATTTAGGGATTTACAGTCATTCCTCAATATGTTTTAAATACAAATTGTGACTCTGTGGATGACCTGAAATATGTCGAAACATGTAGTTCTGTATAACAAATAAATTTAGTTGTGTTTGGACGGATTTCAAATTTTTTATATTGCTTTCACCGTGCATTTTCACCTAGTATTCAATACCCAACAAATGCACACACTCAAACTATTTTATATTATATTATATATATTATACTAATAAAACTATAAAATAGTTTTGAGTGTGCGCATTTGTTGGTTATTGAATACTAGAAATCTAACAAGTTCAACTTTCTAAATTATAACCAAATATATAAAACGCTAGGTAAAGCAATCCCATTACAGGCCTGAACAGGCCCTTAGGGTTCCAGGAGATTGAGGCTCACAGTTTATAGACAATCGGCACATGAAGGTGGTAAGGTTGTCAGCCCTACGCACCGGCCGCCTTTACCTCCCAGGAAATACTCCTGGTACTCATTTCTGTTAAGCCGGGATTAGACGGCGCGTGGCTCGTCCAGTGACGTGACGTCACTTGCTCGGCCAACAGATCGGAACAGAAAAGACAATCTGGCTACACGACGCGGCGCAGCTCGGCAAATGGCGGACCAGCGGCCTTGCTCGGGTAGGTTCGTCTCGGCTTGTGGAATAAGTCGTGTTGTTCTATGAACTTAAAAATGTCCTCGTTTGACCACTCCATTCTAGCCAATACCAATTGTGGGACAGAAACTTTCACTCTTCGCGCACCCCGACAGCAGAAAACAAAGACCAGACCTAAGTGTATACAGGCTGGACGAGACTGGCTTGGCGCGTAGACTGCAAGCCCCGTGTAGCCGCAACAGCTGCCCGCGCCGAGTCCCTTTGAGGCTCGTGTAAAAACCGCTTCTGAGGCGATCGCACGAGCCTCGCTCCACCAATCACACTCCGCGCCGCGCCAAGCCGGTTACACGGCGCGTTTGAATACGATTCTTTGTCAGTGACGTCAGTTATGACGTAAAACGAGCCGAGCCACACGCCGTCTAATCCCGGCTTTAGAGGCTGAGTCGACCCCAGGGCCACAGTGTTGATATTACTTAACGTAAATCTTGATTTTGAACAACACTGACACTGTATACTGTACACAGACATTGGTGGATTTAGTTGAGAGAGCAACATATGATCAGAGGTTACCAGATTACCAAGTTTCGTGGGGGGGGGGGGGGGGGGAGTGACAACTAGTGTAAATTCAGATCACTAGATCGCACTTGGTCGAGAAGTCACTTGGAAAAAGCTGTGGACCTGTCGCAAGACACTACGTAATTATCACACTGTAAGCCAGATGATGTCAATCGTAACACATGTATTTTGGTAATGTCTGCTCTACGGCTCGCTCGCTAGCTGACTGACTGACTGACTACAGTCGAACTCGGTCATAACGTCTTTAAAGGGACTAAATATTTTGTGTCGTTATAAACGAGTGTTGTTATAACCGATGAGTATAATGTTATGGTTAACAGTGGAGAATTAATTTGTAAGACAAAATATCTGACGCTATAGACGAGGTATCGTATAAACCGATGTCGTTATAACCGGGTTCCACTGTACATGGAGCATAATCCTCGTAAAGCGAACAGGTCCTCCCTCAGCTACTCAATAAATTCCTCGAATTTTATGGAACCCGAAGGTTCATTACCGTTTGCACAAGAACCCGCTACTTGTCCCTATTTTTTTTCCCCCGTATGGCTCGACAGCCCCTTGGGGGCCTAGGCCTCATTTTTCGAGGTTTCGCGATCACACACTTTAGAGTCTAAAGTTTAGACACATCACACTCGGTAGGATTCCTCTGGACGAGTGACCAGCTCGTCGCAGAGACCTCCACCTGACAACACACAACACTCACAAGAGACAGACATCCATGCCTTTGGCGGGATTCGAACCCACAATCCTAGCAAGCGAGCCTTTTACCGCGCGGCCACTGGGATCGGCACTTGTCCCTATTTTTTTTTTTTTTTTGCTATGGCTCGACAGCCCTATATGGGCCTGGGCCTCCTCGTTTCGTCGACGCTTCACGATCACACTTTAGACACACCACAGTCGGTAGGACTCCTCTGGACGAGTGATCAGCCCGTCGCAGAGACCTCTACCTGACAACACACAACACTCACAACAGACAGACATCGATGCCCCCGGTGGGATTCGAACCCGCAATCCCAGCAAGCGAGCGGCCGCAGATCCACGCCTTAGACCGCACGGCCACTGGAATCGGCTCTTGTCCCTATACTGAGCCAAATCAATCCAATCCATGCCCTCCCATCCTTCCATTTTTAATTATATCCTCTCTTCGACGCCTAGGTCTTCCAAGTGGCCTTTTTCTTTTGCATGTTTACCCACCATAAACGTGTATACATTTTTCTTCTTCCCCATACGTGCTACATGCCCCACGTACCTGATTCTCTTTAATTTGACCATATGGTGGAGTGTACAGATCATAAAGCTCCTCGTTATGTAGTCTTCTCCACTCCCCTGTCACCTCGACCCTCTTACGCCCAAATATCTTCCACCGCACCATATTCTCCTCACCCTCAGCCCACGTACTTCCCTTAATGTGACAGACCAAGTTTCACACCCATACAAAACAGGCAAAGTTATAGTGCTGTATCAATTAAGACATAAGACTCTGGACTAAATGCCTGTTACGCACCTCCTGTTTATCTCCTCAGTTCGCGCCGTCCCAACTTAAAGACAACCGCGCCCACTTCGTCAGTTACAACTTAAACTGCTTTACCCCTTTAAAACGACGAAGCTAATCCAAATAATCTGCCTTATACAATACCTTTCCTTTGTAAGTCACACATTAGTTTCCAAGTTTACGATAAAGCACGGTTTCTGAGTGACACACAGCCATGTTAAGGTTAGGCGTATCGATAGAACGCATCGATATACAGGATATACACAAAAGAATGGTGCGGTTTCCCTTTATTCACCATTTAAACCGCACCACTCTTTTGTGTATACCCTGTATATCGCCCACCTCAAATTAAAACATTTCTCTTGAGTGTTTCCGAATTCTTTTTCACAATGTTATTTGATTGACATACTTCATTACATGTTAAACAGTGATAATATCAAGATAGCGACCTTTGGTGTGACTGACAGTTCGTGTTTTATACTAATGATAAACAGAAATTTATAACATTTTATTGTATTGAATCGTATTGTTATTGGGGTTAGGCATTGAACACTCTGTTCTTATATTGCAAAAAAACATTTTTTACGCGTGTAGAGAAATTGTTTTTCTTAACAGATTTCACGCTCAAAATTTAATAATTACTTCTACAACTGCAACACTTTCCCCCTTGAAATTTTAACGTTCATAAAAGTGTGGTTCCTACCTCCCAAAAAAAAAACACATTACGATATCTGAATAATGCACGTTCGGTAAAAATGGTCACATTCTGAGAACCAGATACCGAGATGGCATACTGAAATATTTAACCTTAAATTAAAGCCTAGCGGTCAGTTTACGTAACATGTTTAACATTAAAAAATTCTACACGGTGTTCACATTGCGTTGCGTGTTTTGTACGGATCTGAGAACAAACAGCGACTTTTGCCTTATACAATATTAACAGATTGGTTATGTATAACCGAGGTGGAGTGTTTACTGCGCGGTGCGGACTGAATATTTATATAATATATACGTTTCGTCTTTAAAGGAGTTAACTGTCCAGAAACAGGCTTGGCTAAGACAGAACAGCCGTTTATGTTTAAAACCAACGTCTTTCTATCGACAGGCCATTTGTATCGATAATGTCACTTGGATAATATCCCGGGTTTTGTAGGCTTACGCCACAACGTAATTAGTAGGCACCAATAATTATAATTTATCAGCGGCAAGCACTTGTTTCTGATACGCATTCAACAGTAACACAAAACGCGATGTCAAGTAAGCACATCCAGCAAGCTCTCCACACACGCGTCTGCCGACTGTAAGAACCTACTCAGCCGACAAGACGCCATGAAATGAACAAGCACCACCGAGCAACTCAGGTGGCTGCGGTGGGGGAGAAAAGCGAGGGAACCACCTCACCTGTAGTAAGGAGTTCCAAAGGGCGAGCAGTAGAAGGGGTCGTTGTGCACGTGGGGCATCCCTGGCACCATGGGGCACATGGCAGGGTGCGGATGGTGGTGTCCGGGCAGCGGGTTCATGTGATGATGGGGGTGCTGATGTGCCACCGCTGCTGCCGCCGCTGCCGCCACCGCTGCCGGATGAAGATGAGCAGCAGGAGGCACCGGGGGCAGGGGGTCCGGCCCGCCGCCGCCTCCCACCAAGGGGCCCGCCCCCGCTGCCACCGATCCTGCCCCTGCACTGTTCGTATTGCTGGTTCGGCTGCGAACAGGCATAGAGCCAGTACCGGCAGCAGACGACTTCCAACACGGCCCCACACTCACACCACCTACTAGAAACGGCGACTCCAGGGCTTCGAACCAAGCACTACGAACGGGAACCTCCCCCTCGAAAACACCAATACACAGTGCAGGGGGAGGCAGCTGACTTTATTGCCTAAACCACCTCACCCCCAGCCGCCAAGCCTGGGGACTGAACTCCATTTTGCACACACAACAACCTGATGTCACTTGTCACAACTTCTTTTTGTTTACTGCTGCTCCTCCACGTGAAATAACTCGCCGCGGAACAAGCAGCAGCCGTCATCAAAGCAAGTCAACTCGCCAACACCACACATACCATACCAACACTAGAACGGGGGGTTGGGGGACCGAGCGACAGACAGACAGACCGGCCGGCCGGCCGGCCATGCAGCGCAGCTACCATGGAACACGGCATGGCTGCCACACGCTCAGATCCGCCAGCTAGGACTCCACCAGCTCTAAATTTGCTCTCACACGTATTCCAAGCACAACCATCTATCCCACTGCCTTCTATGCCTCTTCCACCGAATGTAACAACACAAACACACAAAGCGCACTGTCTGAAACACTCATAATACAAACCGAAACTTAAATCTCACGAGATCCACACCACGTGGGAAGACAAATTCAAGAATCCATCAATGTTGCAGGGCGGAACGGTACTAAAGGAAAATACGCAGTTACGACAGCTTCTAGCTAAGAAATCCAACTTAGCGACGTGCCATGCTATTGGCAACCCTGACAAGTAGCCGGGCTACTTTCATCTACTCTCGCGCCAGGGATTGGAGATGATTTCCTATTGGCTGGCCCAGTTCTTGTCACGTGACAACAAAACGAGCGCTAGGAACAAAAAAACTTTATTCCAACAGCCTAAAAAGCCGTGGAAAAAGGATTCCACGCGCTGTTTACACTTGTCAACAAGAGTTAACGGCTATTTAAAACTGTTCTACTTTGGACAGCCAACTGTCATCGCGAACCGGGTGCGGTATGCGGTTTTTTTTATTTACACGTTTCGCTCGAAATGTTGCGGCATCAATATATCGACGCGAACAGTGCAGTCGATAATGTGACGCCCGACAACGGCCCTCCTACGTACCCGAAACGTGCCACGTTGTCCTGATACAGTAATCTAAAGCGAACAGACAGCATGCAACGTGTCGACGGAACGCTGGGAAATTTCAGAGCGCAATGAATTTGGTGAATGTTTACTACCATTCAGTTCAGAATCTGTTTTCTTCCCGCACACCTAAATATTAACATAAAGCCCAGTGGTTACTATATGTACCACCACGTTTAACATTCAACAATTCTACGTTCTGCCCACACAGTGTATTTATGTGTTTTGTATAGATCTAACAACAAACAGCGATTATTTCACTGTACAGCGTTAGCTGACTGGTTTGTATAACTGAGACGGAGTGTGTTTACTGCGCGGTACGGACTGTATTTATGTGTTTTGTATGATCTAACAAAACAGCGATTATTTCACTGTACAGCATTAACTGACTGGTTTGTATAACTGAGACGGAGTGTGTTTACTGCGCGGTACGGACTGTATTTATGTGTTTTGTATAGATCTAACAAAACAGCGATTATTTCACTGTACAGCATTAACTGACTGGTTTGTATAACTGAGACGGTGTGTGTTTACTGCGCGGTACGGACTGTATTTATGTGTTTTGTATAGATCTAACAACAAACAGCGATTATTTCACTGTACAGCATTAGCTGAATGGTTTTTATGACCGCGACGAAGCGTGTTTACTGCGCGGTACGAGCTACAATTCAGGTTAATATTAGCCTTTAAAGGCTAAAACTTTCCCTTGTTTTATGAGTGTGAAACTCGGTCTCCCCCCAACCCTAATTGTCCTTGTTGCCAACCAAACAGTCGGTTAAGCTGCCGACAAATTATCCACCACCATCGTGTTCACAACAGGCCGCCACTGATTCGTAACCCACGTTCCATGAATCCAGTTCACATCTTCATATTCATACCTATAAGATCCATTTTAATATTATCCTCCAGCCTACGCCCATGTCTGCGTAGTGTCCTTTGACCTTAAGGTTTTCCGACCAAAATTTGTAAACTCTTCCGTGCGTGATACATGCTCCGTCCATCTCGACGGCCTTGACTGCCCTCGTATGCGACAAACATTTCTAAGTATCTGCTTTAAACTGTATCAACAGTGAATGGATATTAGGCGTCAGTGTCGTAAAGGAATATGTCCTGGCGTCGCGTTTCTCTCTCCTTAGCTGAAATCTCTGAATCGCACACCATTTATGTCCCATTACCAAAATGACGACATAGGCTACGGTGTCATCTGTCACCTGGTCAAGGGCTCTGCACAAATGGCTACCTATAAACTGCAAAATTTGAGTAGTAACACCATGGAGGGCTCCACAGAATGGAAATGTAGCATTCATGGCAGAGAGAAACCGAAAAAAAAATAGCATGGTTAATAATAAATATTACTTACACCAAGCATTGTGAATGCAATTACATATACCAACAAACGCACATAAAATTACAACATTACAAGTTACCTACATACATCAACTCTACTACACGTTTCGGCGGATGTTCGCCGAAACATGTAGCTAACTTGTACTGTTATAATTTTAAGTGGGTTAGTTAATATACATAACTAATTACAATCACAATGAGTGCAACAAATAATACCAATCACGCATCTTTGCCCACAGGGTGTATTTACTGGTTTCATGTAAGTCCTGGTCGTTGTAATAAAGACGTGGAGTGTTCTCTGGGAGCTAGGAACTGAATTTTTATGTATTAATTAATTTCACTCATGAAATGGTTAAACTCATAAGACTGAACAGTCATGCATCGAGATTAAGAAAAAGGAAGGAAAAATTACACGTAGGTTCATCTTCAATACGATAATAAATTTTCTAAACAGCGATGATGATAGCGGCGTTTTATAGTTCGCATAGATACGGCATCCAAATAAGGGGGTAACTGTAAATATACAATATAAAGTCATTGACAGCCGATATGGGGTGGTACTCCCGCTTAGATGTTAAGAGAGAGGTGATAGTTCCTCCCCGTCAGAATACAGCATGTCGCGAAATGTTACACGGGGCGTCAGCCTTTGTAATATCAAGAAGGATGAGTTACGCAAGGCGTGTAGCACGCAGGTCAGACATAAAAAGTGAATACGAAACTGTAGTCAGAAAACATGACAGGATAACAACACTTGGGGAAACCCAGGCTTCAGTTATAACAACAGCAGCAAAACATTATACAGTGGCACTTTATTACCGTCAGCACAACTACAGTGGAACTCGGTTATAACGTCAGGAAAGGGACTGAATACTTTGTGTCGTTATAAGCGAGTGTTGTTATAACAGAGCAGCATAATGTTATGGTTAACAGTGAGAAATTAATTGGTACCACAGAATATCTGGCGTTATAGACGAGGTGTCGAATAAACCGATGTCGTTATAACCGAGTTGGACTGTACTTATTGGTAATTACTGTGATCAAAATACAGGGCAACATGTTTCGACCAAGACTGGGTCATCTTCACGCCATTTCACAGCATAACATAAATTACAATTGCATATTGATTTATATTTAAATATATAAATTAATATGCAATTGTAATTTGTTATGAAATAGCGTGAATATGACCAATTCTTGGTCGAAACATGTTGCCCTCTATTTTGATCCCTTAGTAATTCCAGTAATGTTGTGCTGACGGTACTAAGGTGCTACTTTATACTATTACATTAACATAACTGAAATGATTACGTCTTCCTTCAATAGCTGACATATTCGCAAACTGCAGGACTACGCAGAATACAATTTTAAAAAATATATAAATTTTATTCCGACAAATGTATACAGTTTATGTTATTTAACACAACTCTTTGTTATTAAAAAGTGCCCAACATGTTTCGAACCAATTTTTTAGTTCATCTTCAGGGCTTATATTATATAATCAAATATATTTTTATATCAAATACATATCAAATAATTTATATAATCAAAGAGAATGTACGGTTCAAAAAATATATTCAACAAAAAACCCTCATGGCTGACGCTTGAAACCCATTTTGATGTGAAAGATGGCAAATGTGCAAGAGGTAGCTCAGTCAGTACAGTGACTAAAAGACTGAAATTTGATCCCCGACAACAGCACAGCCTATTTTCACCACCGTACCAGACCAGCTGTCAAGGCTCACCCCATGCAGCGAGTAAACACGGCTGCCCCCATGGATAAAACAGCCGGGGCTTCGAGCTGATTACACACCTCCAGTTAGTATCGAGGATGACAAGAATTTATGGAGCTATACAACTTCCCCCCACCACCCAACACTTTGCTTCATTTTCAAGTCACAGCCAACTTTAAACCGCACTGGCACTGTTATGGTCACAAACCGCGATGGTGTACTCAGCTCACAGACGTGGGCATACTGACAATGCGTGAGGAACGATTGGTGTACTCAGCTCACAGACGTGGGCATACTGACAATGCGTGAAGGAAACGATTGGTGTACTCAGCTCACAGACGTGGCATACTGACAATGCGTAAGGAACGATTGGTGTACTCAGCTCACAGACGTGGGCATACTGACAATGCGTGAAGGAAACGATTGGTGTACTCAGCTCACAGACGTGGGCATACTGACAATGCGTGAAGGAAACGATTGGTGTACTCAGCTCACAGACGTGGGCATACTGACAATGCGTGAAGGAAACGATTGGTGTACTCAGCTCACAGACGTGGGCATACTGACAATGCGTGAAGGAAACGATTGGTGTACTCAGCTCACAGACGTGGGCATACTGACAATGCGTGAAGGAAACGATTGGTGTACTCAGCTCACAGACGTGGGCATACTGACAATGCGTGAAGGAAACGATTGGTGTACTCAGCTCACAGACGTGGGCATACTGACAATGCGTGAAGGAAATATTATGACTAGGACTTCTGCTTCAGTCATTCAAGACAGCCACAGGAATATACACAACTGGGCCAAAAAATAAAAAATTTGCTAGCGAAAAATGATTAGTGTGTCCCGTCACCACGGCATGGCGCGTCCTCGGGATGCCGATGGAGGAACGGCCTCCGAATATGGAGGTTAGCTGCGAATATGCAGTCGCGGACAGCCGACAAGGGTGGTCCTCCAGCTTGGGGGTTGGGCGAGGTGCTAAAAACTCCTCACCGTAAAAAATTACCATGTTACGAAACACCATACAGAGCCTCGGACCTGGACTGATTCTTTGGATAGGGACAGGTGGCGGGCTCTTGTGAGTGCGGTAATGAACCTTCGGGTTCCATAAAACGCGGGGAATGTCTTGACTAGCTGACGACCTGTTAGCTTCTCAAGAAGGACTCTGCTGCATGGAGTTAGTTAGTCAGTTAGTTAGCGAAAAAATGCTTATATTATTAAAACTGAATATTTTTCAGACAATTTTATAAAATGTGTTAGGCACATTTCTAAATTAGGTTTCTCAAAACACTTCTTGTGCCCAGGGCTTTCATCTTCCATACGCCAGCGAAAAGAGGTTAAAGAAAAAGTGTTTCACTTCTTTGTCGGTGGTAGATGTGTGTATATATATATATATATATAACATGATTTATTACTGCAAGTGGGTTTATACCCAGTGGCAGTGGTACTACAATGACACACAACACACAATAACATAAATCACAAAAAGTAACACACAACACTCACAAAACAATACACAAAAAACACATACTTACAAAAAGAATGAGTAGCTAGGCCTAAAAAAACTAACGTAGATGAATCAGAGTTAAAAATGGCTGAGTATGGAGCACAGGTGGAATGATACTGACAAGGGAAAACTGAAGTACTGGGAGAGAAATCTGTCCCAGTGCCACTTTATCCACCACAAATCACATATGGACTGACACGATATCCCAGGTAACAGCCTTCAAATCAAGAAATGACACAGAACTCTGTAGTACCTCGTACCGCAGGAGACCAAACGATAGATGACCTAAAACGACCCTCCGGGCACAGTGACGTTACCTGCAGGTAAGATTATACGGCGTCGAATGGATTACTAACTCCATGGAGGAGAGTACTTGTTGAGAAGCTAGTCAATAAATTCCCCGCATTTTACGGAAAACGGAGACCCATTACCGCATTCACAACAGCCCGCCACCTGTCCCTATCCAGAGCCAGATCAATCCAGTTCATGCCCCCATCCCACTTCCTGAAAAACGCATTTTAATGTTATCCTCACATCTACGCCTATATCTTCCAAGTTGTCTCTTTCCATCACCTCTCCTCCACCCCATACATGGCAAACGCCCCGCCCATCTCATTCTTCTCGATTTGATCGCCCTATAATACATCAGCCCATATTTTACGCCCTGAAAAACTGGGCGTAGATAAAAAATATTCCCATCAAAAATAAGGATTTAGCTTAACAGAACGCCGCTAACCAAAGGGCGTAAAACAAGGGCTGGGTGTATTTTGTGAGGAATAGAGATCACTAACTTCATCGTTATGCAGTCTTCTCCGAATGCGAAAAATGAATAATGAAGGGGTAACGATGCGGGAAGGAAGTGGCTGTGGCCCACTATAAGGGCTGTGCAAAGGCACGACAATTTACTCCGGGTCGGGGTTTGCACCCGGGACCTCCAGGATATGAACCAGCGTGTTAATCACTTGATCACAACGTACGGTGTGCATAGAAAGTGCAAGTGTCTGGCAACAACCGTACAATATTTCAGTAAGAGCATTTTTATTGAATATGCCAGCATGATCACACACACACAGCATGCTGGAGTTGGATCTTGCCGAATGCTGGGAACACAGTGGACTGAGAAGAGATATTGATCACCGCCGTGTGTGACGCAGCCCTCGGTGCGAGGCTAGCAAAGCCGGCTGACCCAGGCAACACGGTGGCATATAACACACGGCCACACACTGATGAAACACGGCACGGCGATAACAAAGCATGAATGACCCAGGCAACACGGTGGCATATAACACACGGCCACACACTGATGAAACACGGCACGGCGATAACAAAGCATGAATGACCCAGGCAACACGGTGGCATATAACACACGGCCACACACTGATGAAACACGGCACGGCAACGAAGATATAACAAAGCATGAATGACCCAGACAACACGGTGGCATATAACACACGGCCACACACTGATGTAACACGGCACGGCGATAACAAGCATGAATGACCCAGGCAACGCGGTGGCATATAACACACGGCCACACACTGATGTAACACGGCACGGCGATAACAAAGCATGAATGACCCAGGCAACACGGTGGCATATAACACACGGCCACACACTGATGTAACACGGCACGGCGATAACAAAGCATGAATGACCCAGGCAACACGGTGGCATATAACACACGGCCACACACAGATGTAACACGGCACGGCGATAACAAAGCATGAATGACCCAGGCAACACGGTGGCATATAACACACGGCCACACACTGATGTAACACGGCACGGCGATAACAAAGCATGAATGACCCAGACAACACGGTGGCATATAACACACGGCCACACACTGATGAAACACGGCACGGCAACGAAGCGATAACGAAACATGAATGACCCAGACAACACGGTGGCATATAACACACGGCCACACACTGATGAAACACGGCACGGCAACGAAGCGATAACGAAGCATGAATGACCCAGAGAACACGGTGGCATATAACACACGGCCACACACTGATGTAACACGGCACGGCGATAACAAAGCATGAATGACCCAGGCAACACGGTGGCATATAACACACGGCACACACTGATGTGACACGGCACGGCGATAACAAAGCATGAATGACCCAGACAACACGGTGGCATATAACACACGGCCACACACTGATGAAACACGGCACGGCAACGAAGATATAACAAAGCATGAATGACCCAGACAACACGGTGGCATATAACACACGGCCACACACTGATGAAACACGGCACGGCAACGAAGCGATAACAAAGCATGAATGACCCAGACAACACGGTGGCATATAACACACGGCCACACACTGATGAAACACGGCACGGCAACGAAGATATAACAAAGCATGAATGACCCAGACAACACGGTGGCATATAACACACGGCCACACACTGATGAAACACGGCACGGCAACGAAGATATAACAAAGCATGAATGACCCAGACAACACGGTGGCATATAACACACGGCCACACACTGATGTAACACGGCACGGCGATAACAAAGCATGAATGACCCAGGCAACACGGTGGCATATAACACACGGCCACACACTGATGTGACACGGCACGGCGATAACAAAGCATGAATGACCCAGACAACACGGTGGCATATAACACACGGCCACACACTGATGAAACACGGCACGGCAACGAAGATATAAACAAAGCATGAATGACCCAGACAACACGGTGGCATATAACACACGGCCACACACTGATGAAACACGGCACGGCAACGAAGATATAACAAAGCATGAATGACCCAGACAACACGGTGGCATATAACACACGGCCACACACTGATGAAACACGGCACGGCAACGAAGATATAACAAAGCATGAATGACCCAGACAACACGGTGGCATATAACACACGGCCACACACTGATGAAACACGGCACGGCAACGAAGATATAACAAAGCATGAAAGACCCAGACAACACGGTGGCATATAACACACGGCCACACACTGATGAAACACGGCACAGCAACGCTGCACTCCGTGACGCAGTACACATACTTTACCAACGCGTTCGTTACTTACAAAATGCCATATGCTTTCATGGTACACGCGTAAACGTAATTTCGTTTACATCCATAAGAAAAGTTAAGGCCTTCCGTGCGCCGATTTTCGTGAAACTTACAAAAGCCATCAGTATATTCACCAACAAATACACGCAACAAGACATAACTCATACATAAGCCTTAAAAAAACTCCTACATGTTTCGGCACCGAAGTGCCATCCTCAGGGAGTTACAAGTACAAAGGAATATAAACCCAACATACTAATCTAGATAGCATTATGCTAGGCCGCGCGGTCTAAGGCGTGGGTCTACGGCCGTTCGCTTTCTGGGATTGCGGGTTCGAATCCCGCCGGGGGCATAGACGTCTGTCTGCCGTGGTGTGTTGTGTGTTGTCAGGTACAGGTCTCTGCGACGGGTTGATCACTCGTCCAGAGGAGTCCTACCGAGTGTGGTGTGTCTGAGTGTGATCGTGAAGCCTCGATAATCAGGAGGCCGTGGCCCACTAGGGCTGTTACGCCATTGAAAAAAAAAAGTACAATGCTAGTATTTGGATATTTAAAATTTTTAAAATTAAAATATACATTGACAGGTACAAAATTACAATACTGTCGATATTCAAATTATATAATAGTGACCAGTTGCCAGCAAGAGTCCACGTCTGTTTAGATAACTATTGCACCTTTGTGCCGAAACATGTAGAAGTTTTTAGGACTTTGTATGAGTTGTATCTTATTATGTGCATTCATTCAGGATTACCTGATTGTAAGAACATGCACGGTATGAATAATACCAAATTTACGAGGTGCACAGCATTATGAGCAGACCTATTGCACCGATCTTTACCCAAATCGTACAATAAATTTGGAAAGTGCGGATGGAGATTCGATTACGCCCGTTCCTAAAGTACGGCTTTCACTACACCGCATTTCACGCAACTCAAAAGTTATTCAATTATTTTTCCTTAACCTCTCTTACAACGAATATTATCCAACTCCGACGAAAATGTAGAAAATTGAGGCAAAATTTCATACATATTCCCGTAAGTAAAGTGCCGCTTCACTGCACCGATTTTCACAAAAATCATATACGCTCAACAAATTTTTGTATAGAATTCTTACATCGAATTTCATAAAAAAAAACGTCAAGTGGTGTACTCACTGATACTAGGTCACAGACGGACAGACGAACGCACAAGCCAAAAGCGCCTGCTAGTTCCCTCACGTCCGTCTCTCCATCCGCATGTATCAGCGCGGCTCCTACTGGACAGATTTCCGTGAAATTTGATATTGCGGATTTCACGAAAATCTGTCAAGGAAATTCATCTGGTTAAAATCGGGCACAATTAACGGGCACTTTTTTGTTACCAGAGACATGAAATGGCCATAAGACTTTCTCTTCGAATGAAATGCTATTAGACTGTTAGGTTAGCCGAGGAGGTAAAAACATTAAGCGAACGCGCCACGATATTATGTAATACGTACAGTGACCATTTTGTTACTTCGTAACGAACGCCTAAAACCTACAGACGTTAAGACGATGACAAATTCTGCGTTAGATATGGCAGTGGTTTTTTTTTTTTTTGTACGAACCTGTAATCCTAGAATTTATGGACAGGAGTATTTTAGGCGCACTGCAGTCTGCATAATGCAGCCTACCGTACGCTTCCTACACACGTGCAAGGACAAGCTCTGCTGGTGCCACACGTGTAGAGATCCACTCAACTTTCTGTTACGAAGATGTAACATTGAGGCGCGTTCGCGTAACAATTGTTGCCGTAGAAGAGCAATAAGTATTACATATTATGAGTGTGTGTCTGTAGCCTTAGTTATCCAGCACGCAAAGCGCATGCGCCGTATTATATTGTCATCTGTGGCCTGCCTGGCTGTACCGTATTTTTCCACATTATCTCATAAACGCACGATTTTCGGGAAAAAATTATTGAACATAAAATGTGTTTTGATTTTCTGTGCAACTTTTGTCTGAAACATTTCTCATTCTGAGAAGTCAGCGAGATATTATCATAAATGTACATAGGTCTTCATGTAAAGTACCCGTTATTGTTGTCAGATTTCAACCAAACTTGAATTTTCTGGACAGATTTTCGAAAAATACTCAAATTTCAAATTTTATGAAAATCAGTCCAGTGGCAGCCGATTGTTCGATGCGGGCGGACAGAGATGACGAAGCTAATAGTCGCTTTTCGCAGTTTTGTGAGCTCGCGTAAAAATGATCGGTTACGCTGGACGACCGGGGAATCGGAGGTTTGATTCTCGACAGGAACACAGACTCCTTGCTCTGACCACGTCCAGACCAACCGTGGCCTTACTGCACAAAAAGTTGCGAGATGAAGAGTTACAAAAAACGTGAAAAACATACAGTTCATTCAATATAGTCTTCTCGGGCGCACAGCCGCGTCAACTCGTTTGAATACAACGTTTCGGGGACTAGCTCCGTCCCCGAAACGTTGTATTCAAACGAATTGTCGCGGCTGTGCGCCCGAGAAGACTATATTGAATCATGTCGCCGCGAAAGTTTTAAAACTTATATACAGTTCATTCTTTACAACTTGGTACTTCCTGTCCCAAAAACTTCACATCTCACAGGACATCCGCTGATTAAGTACTTTAAAATTATGGTGTTTGCGTTTAATATTTTTCACTGCCTGTACAAGGCAACAATAAGTTTAACAAAAAATATATACAGGGCATACACGAATGGTGCGGTTTTAATAGTGAACACTATTAAAATCCGCACCATTCTTTTGTGTATGCCCTGTATACATATACTTTTACGATGGGCAGTCAAAAAGTTCCCGGAATTCCCTGCAGACGAAAAATGAGAGATAAATAGCGCACGCATTGTTGTGGTGGGGAGCTCTGCATCTAGGGTGCGAACAACGAGACTCGCGACCCCTTGGTGTAGGGAACCGGTGGAGCCGACCTCCACCGTCACCCTCTACACCCTAAAATACCTCCAGGCCCCATGCGCCCTTGACCCAAGGTGGCAAGTTTTGCAGAGGTTGCGCGATGCAGTTCGGAGGAAGCGGCGCGACAAGTGGCATGGACAGTGGTTCCTGCATCACGATAACGCACCGAGCCACACATCGCTTGTTGTGCAGCAATTCCTCGCCGAGAGAAACATTCCTGTCATCACCCAACCACCGTACTCTCCGGATCTCGCTTCGAGTGACTTTTGGCTGTTCTCTAATCTGAAAATGGGCCTCAAGGGGACACGTTTCGCAACCATGGAGGACATCAAATCGAATGCGACGGCCGAACTCCGGAAGATTCCAAAAGAAGCCTTCCGCCGGTGCTTCCAACAATGGCAGGATCGATGGAGTCCTACCATAACAGTGCAATACCACCATTCCGGGAACTTTTTGACTGCCCCTCGTATATTTATGAACGGACTTAACAGGGGGAGTGGGTGGTCCGATAATGCCGATTAGCCGGTACTTCCGAATTACATACAGAGTGATTAAAAAAAAACTGAACATTTTCAAAAACTTATTACTCAGTAACTAGTGCCCCATGGTGGCGGAAATGCGTACAAATTTCAAGCGCCAAAATTTGGAAAAGACTGAGGGTAGCTCTACAGTTTGGTGCATACTAGATGTTCATACGATATTTAGTAACTGAGCAATAAATTTTTAAATGTGTTCCAATTCTTTTTGAATAACCCTGTATACACATCCTAAAAATTCGCCAAAACAGTAATATGGTACTGTATAAATAACACTAATACATAACGTAAGACACAAATATAATTAACCTTGCAGTGCATGTAAATGACAATCAAACAGAACAGCCTGTGTCGTACTCTTACATACTTCACATATTCCCATTGCGGACCAAAATTTCGGGACCAACAGATTTCGTCCGTTATTTCCGAAATCCGTACATAAGAGGTCTGTTTATAAGACACTCTACACCACTGGTTCACAAAGTGGGCGGTACCGCCCCCTGGAGGGCGGTAGGATTACCGAGGTGGGCGCTAATAGGTACGAGAGGTGGAAGGGAGCGCTGTTATTATCACAGGGGGGGCGCTAGTAGACAAGTAGTGCATTTATTTTTATAATAAAATTCAAATAAAGTAATTTTTGTGTTAGAAATAAAAAATGAACTAAATTTCTTAGTATTTTAATTTATGAATCTTATTCAAGCACATATTTTTTTAATAAACTATTGCTAGATGAATTATTGTTAATCATAAAAATATATAATAAATTTTAATTTTTCAATTAACACATAAAACATTAAGTTTAACTCTTATAATTTTATTTAAACGATTTTTTAAATATAGAATAAAAATGGAAACAAAAGCGCATTTATGTTTTTTAAAAAAGGTAGGGGGGCGCTGTGGGTGTGTATATGGAACCAAGGGGGCGGTGGACCGAAAAAGTTTGAGAACCGCTGCTCTACAGTATATAAAGATAAAGCTCACCCTAGAACAGGCCATGAAGGCACACAGGGGGAATAGAGGTATAGCTCTACTCTTTCTTTAACCTCGGCGATAGATGGGGGTGGGTGATCAACTCCACGCCCAGGCCGCTTTACCCCCGGTAAAGAGACCAGGTGCCAATTGTACAGGAGGCTGGGTAGGCCCCAGGGCCGGTCTGGACGGGTGCTGAAAATCTCGCCCCCACCTGGATTCGATACCCGGATCGTCCAGCTCGTAGCGAGTCTGATCTGACTGAAGTTAAACCAAGCCTGCAGCTAACACAGCTCTTTCTAGACGACGCACGGAACGTACTGCGTGCATTCATAGCGACACTACGACACTGCATTACTTTCTAGACGACACACGGAACTTACTGCGTGCATTCATAGCGACACTACGACACTGCATTACTTTCTAGACGACACACGGAACTTACTGCGTGCATTCATAGCGACACTACGACACTGCATTACTTTCTAGACGACACACGGAACTTACTGCGTGCATTCATAGCGACACTACGACACTGCATTACTTTCTAGACGACACACGGAACTTACTGCGTGCATTCATAGCGACACTACGACACTGCATTACTTTCTAGACGACACACGGAACTTACTGCGTGCATTCATAGCGACACTACGACACTGCATTACTTTCTAGACGACGCACGGAACGTACTGCGTGCATTCATAGCGACACTACGACACTGCATTACTTTCTAGACGACACACGGAACTTACTGCGTGCATTCATAGCGACACTACGACACTGCATTACTTTCTAGACGACACACGGAACTTACTGCGTGCATTCATAGCGACACTACGACACTGCATTACTTTCTAGACGACACACGGAACTTACTGCGTGCATTCATAGCGACACTACGACACTGCATTACTTTCTAGACGACACACGGAACTTACTGCGTGCATTCATAGCGACACTACGACACTGCATTACTTTCTAGACGACACACGGAACTTACTGCGTGCATTCATAGCGACACTACGACACTGCATTACTTTCTAGACGACACACGGAACGTACTGCTTGCATTCATAGCGACACTACGACACTGCATTACAGTATAGAACTTACTCTATATCTGGACTTACATTATAGAACTTACTCTATATCGGGACTTACAGTATAGAACTTACTCTATATCTGGACTTACATTATAGAACTTACTCTATATCTGGACTTACATTATAGAACTTACTCTATATCTGGACTTACAGTATAGAACTTACTCTATATCTGAACTTACAGTATAGAACTTACTCTATATCTGGACTTACATTATAGAACTTACTCTATATCTGGACTTACATTATAGAACTTACTATATATCTGGACTTACAGTAAAGAACTTACTCTATATCTGGACTTACATATAGAACTTACTCTATGTCTGGACTTACAGTATAGAACTTACTATATATCTGGACTTACAGTAAAGAACTTACTATATATCTGGACTTACAGTAAAGAACTTACTTATATCTGGACTTACAGTAAAGAACTTACTCTATATCTGGACATACAGTATAGAACTTACTCTATATCTGGACTTACAGTATAAAACTTACTTTATATCTGTACTTAACATTATAGAACTTTATCTGGACTTACAGTATAGAACTTACCATACACCTGGACTTACAGTATGGACCTTACTTTATAGCTGTAGTTATGATATGGAACTTGCTTTATACCGGGACTTACAGTATGGGACTTGCTTTTTAACTTGGCTTACATCACGGAACTTACTTCGTATCTGGACTTGCAGATAAACCTGGACTTATGTATTGTCAAACTTACTTCGTACCTAAACGTAAGCATGGAACATTCAATATACACTACGTTTATCTACATATGAACTTACTTTATAGCTGGACTTATAACGTGAAACTTACTTTATACCTAGACTTATAACGTGAAACTTACTTTATACCTGGACTTATAACGTGAAACTTACTTTATACCTGGACTTATAACGTGAAACTTACTTTATACCTGGACTTATAACGTGAAACTTACTTTATACCTGGACTTATAACGTGAAACTTACTTTATACCTGGACTTATAACGTGAAACTTACTTTATACCTGGACTTATAACGTGAAACTTACTTTATACCTGGACTTATAACGTGAAACTTACTTTATACCTGGACTTATAACGTGCAACTTACTTTAGATCCTACACACAACATGTCCTGTTTACACCGTCTTTAAAAATTTACAAGCCAACGAAATGACAAATAACACTAACACTGCACATTTGGAATTTGTGGTGTATGAACAATAACTCACTTATATTGGTGAATTAAGTATCCTGCAGTTGTCATGGCAAAAGCAGCATTCAACAAGAAGACTCTTTTCACCAGCAAACTGGACTTAAATTTAAGTAAGAAACTAGTAAAGTGCTACATTTGGAGCATAGCTTTGTGTGGTGCTGAAACGTGGACACTTGGGAAAGTAGATCAGAGGTATCTGGAAAGTTTTGAAATGTGGTGCTGGAGAAGAATGGAGAAGATCAGTTGGACCGATCGTGTGAGAAATGAAGAAGTATTACACAGAGTGAAGGAGGAGAGGAATATCGTACATACAATAAAAAGAAGAAAGGCTAACTGGATTGGTCACATCTTGCGTAGAAACTGCCTTCTGAAACATGTGATTGAAGGAAAGTTAGAGGGAAGGATAGAAATGACGGGAAGACGAGGGAGTAGACGTAAGCAGCTACTGGATGATCTTTAGGAAAGACAGGATACTGGAAATTGAAAGAGGAAGCACTAGATCGCACCCTGTGGAGAACTCGCTTTGGAAAAGGCTACGGACCTGTCGTAAGAGAGACTGCAGAATGAATGAATGAACTCTTTTTTCCGAAAATCGTACCGTTTACGAAATTACGTGGAAAAATATGGTAGAGCCAGACAGGCCACACATGACAATATAATACGGCGCATGCGCATTGCAAGCTGGATAACTAAGGCTACAGACACACACTCAGAATATGTAATACTTATTGTTCTACGGCAACAATGGTTATGCGAACGCGCCTCCATGTTACGTTTATACGTGCATTGCCTGTCTTGTTTGAATATGCCCTATTTATTAATTTGACGTAAATCCGAAATTTAATTACAGTGTAACTAATGACCATGCAGTGATATTTGTTTTGGACGAAGCAAGCCTGAAGGCGGGGACCGAAATGTACGCGAAACATTTTGTGTTACATTTCAATACATACGATGGGGAAAAAATTCAAAAACTCTACGCGTTCAAACAGCAAAGGTTACATCCATTTGTAACTGATAATGCAGAAAGATTAATCCCTTGAGAAATTAAATTCATGAAATAAACTGACGTGTCAGACACCAGTTTATCGTGGTGGTAAAAAAAAATTACGGTGCTCCGGGGATGTGACTTCGTGCGCCCACAGTTACATCCCAGACGGCCGCAAACCCAAATTACGGACGACTTAACTTCTTGTCGTGTCTGTACCAGTAAGTTACGGTTGCCATGGTTACCAGCCGAACACACAGCATCTCCCACACAGCTCGCTAGTTCACGCCACATTTTGCGTGTTCAACAAGTAGACGTTATGTTTGTACGCGATGAACAGCCACCCTGCAGCTCTTGACAGTGCGGACGGCTGAAACCTGCTGCCCCCAGCCTCCAACTTATTTCACAGCTAATTTTTTATGTTCCTTACATGTTTTGTTTTCTATGGGTGATAAAATCTGATCAGTCACATTACGAGAGAAATGTCTATGATAAGTGTGCCGAGGGAAACATCTCGACCTAAAACATAAATACTTTGTGCACTCCTAACAGATTACAAACTCGGTTATAACGTCATTAACGGGCCGCGATAGCTCAGTCGGTATAGCGACTCGTTACGGGCTGGACGGTCCGGGGATCGAATCCCGGTGGGGGCGAGATTTTCAGCACCCGTCCAAACCGGCCCTGGGGCCTACCCAGCTTCTTATACAATGAGTACCGGGTCTTTCCCGGGGGTAAAGCGGCCGGGGCGTGGTGCTGACCATCCACCCCCAACTAGCGCCGGGGTCAAGAATGAGTAGAGCTATACCTCCACTCCCCCTGTGGCCTTCGTGGCCTGTTACAGGGTGAACTTTACTTTACTTTTTTATAACGTCATGAAGGGGACTGAATATTTTGTGTCGTTATAAACGAGTGTTGTTATAACCGAGTATTATTATTATTATTATTATTATTATTATTTACTGCAATGTTATGGTTAACAGCGAGGAGTTAATTGATACCACAGAATATCTGACGTTATAGACGAGGTGTCACATAAACCGATGTCGTTATAACCGGGTTCGGCTGTACCATTAGGTGACAAAATCAACGAGCGCGTGACATGGAACAAGCATGGGGGAAATGAGAAATGCCCACAGCATTTTCGTCGGACAACCTCAACAGGCGTAGAAATACTCTGGAGAATAATATTGAAATAAAATAATCTTAAATAAATAGGCTAGGAAGCTGTGGAGCGGATTCATCTGGCTCAGGACAGCAACGAGTGGTGACTGGTGTGAACAGGGAAATGGGGTTTCGGGTTCGATAAAAGGTGGACTTCGAACAGGAAGAGGAGAGGCAACGAAGAAAATGAGATGAAAAGGAAAGGAAAAAAAAAAAGATGACTTTATGATGAAAATGAGGACACGCCATGGAGCAGAGTCTTCCTTGAGACGCTAACAATCTCTCAGCTAGTCAACGAATTTCCCGCGTTTTATGGGCCCGAAAGTTCATTACCGTGTTCACAACAGCCCGTCACTTGCCCCTGTCCTGAGCCACCACACCCGCCCATCCTATTTCTTGAATATCCATTTTTATATCCTCCCATCTACGCCTTGGTCTTCCAAGTGGTCCGTTCCCCCCAGGGAAAAGAATGGAATGGCAGAAGAAAAAGAGGAGGAAGAGAATGCTGAATTACAAGAGACTAGCCACTACGCGCGCAACACAGCCCACATATAGCCTAGCCCACTGCGATTTCCCCGCAACTGGCCGTCGCCCCGCTGACTGACCTACAGAGTTCGCAGGTGTGTGGCGCGCTTCTTGTACCACGCCACGTGCGCAAGGAGGCAGGCGAGGTCTTAGTCGGTCACTGCGGTGCTCTGGCACTTACAGTCTAACAAGCCGGCATCAGGAAGCCACGAGGCCGCGTCTTAGCTCAGGCGGTTGGTCGCCGGCCTCTCAATGCGAAGTCCCGGGTTCAAGCCCTACGCAGTTCTCGTGAAATTTGTGGTGGACAAAGTGGCACTGGAACAGGTTCTTCTCCAAGTACTTCGGTTTTCCCCTGTCAGTATCAATCTACCATTGCTCTATACTCATTCATACATCTAACACCAACGCTGTATAATATTTTCTCCCAGTACTTCAGTTTTCCCCTGTCAGTATCAATCTACCATTGCTCTATACTCATTCATACATCTAACACCAACGCTGTATAATATTTCTCTCCCAGTACTTCAGTTTCCCCTGTCAGTATCATTCCACCAATGCTCCATACTCATTCATACATCTAACACCAACGCTGTATAATTTTCTCTCCCAGTACTTCAGTTTCCCCTGTCAGTATCATTCCACCAATGCTCCATACACATTCATACATCTACCACCAACGCTGTATAATGTTTCTCTCCCAGTACTTCAGTTTCCCCTGTCTGTATCATCCCACCAATGCTCCATACTCATTCATACATCTACCACCAACGCTGTATAATGTTTCTCTCCCAGTACTTCAGTTTCCCCTGTCAGTATCATCTACCATTGCTCTATACTCATTCATACATCTAACACCAACGCTGTATAATTTTCTCTCCCAGTACTTCAGTTTCCCCTGTCAGTATCATTCCACCAATGCTCCATACACATTCATACATCTACCACCAACGCTGTATAATGTTTCTCTCCCAGTACTTCAGTTTCCCCTGTCTGTATCATCCCACCAATGCTCCATACTCATTCATACATCTACCACCAACGCTGTATAATGTTTCTCTCCCAGTACTTCAGTTTCCCCTGTCAGTATCATCCACCAATGCTCCATACTCATTCATACATCTACCACCAACGCTGTATAATGTTTCTCTCCCAGTACTTCAGTTTCCCCTGTCTGTATCATTCCACCAATGCTCCATACTCATTCATACATCTACCACCAACGCTGTATAATGTTTCTCTCCCAGTACTTCAGTTTCCCCTGTCTGTATCATTCCACCAATGCTCCATACTCATTCATACATCTACCACCAACGCTGTATAATGTTTCTCTCCCAGTACTTCAGTTTTCCCCTGTCTGTATCATTCCACCAATGCTCCATACTCATTCATACATCTACCACCAACGCTGTATAATGTTTCTCTCCCAGTACTTCAGTTTTCCCCTGTCGTATCATTCCACCAATGCTCCATACTCATTCATACATCTACCACCAACGCTGTATAATGTTTCTCTCCCAGTACTTCAGTTTTCCCCTGTCAGTATCATTCCACCAATGCTCCATACTCATTCATACATCTACCACCAACGCTGTATAATGTTTCTCTCCCAGTACTTCAGTTTTCCCCTGTCAGTATCATTCCACCAATGCTCCATACTCATTCATACATCTACCACCAACGCTGTATAATGTTTCTCTCCCAGTACTTCAGTTTTCCCCTGTCAGTATCATTCCACCAACGCTCCATACTCATTCATACATCTACCACCAACGCTGTATAATGTTTCTCTCCCAGTACTTCAGTTTTCCCCTGTCAGTATCATTCCACCAACGCTCCATACTCATTCATACATCTACCAATATACCCCAACTGCTTCCTTTACTCATTCACATACATCTACCACCAACGCTGTATAATGTTTCTCTCCCAGTACTTCAGTTTTCCCCTGTCAGTATCATTCCACCAACGCTCCATTACTACATCTCATTCATCTACCACCAACGCTGTATAATGTTTCTCTCCCAGTACTTCAGTTTTCCGTCAGTATCATTCCACCAGTCCATACTCATTCTCATCTACACCACCTGTATATTTTCATCTCCATTCATATCATTCTGTCATACCTTCCACCAACGCTCCATACTCATTCATACATGCTTACCACAACCACAACGCTGTATAATATTTCTCTCCCAGTACTTCAGTTTTCCCCTGTCAGTATCATTCCACCAACGCTCCATACTCATTCATACATCTACCACCAACGCTGTATAATGTTCTCTCCCAGTACTTCAGTTTTCCCCTGTCAGTATCATTCCACCAACGCTCCATACTCATTCATACATCTACCACCAACGCTCCATACTCATTCATACATCTACCACCAACGCTGTATAATATTTCTCTCCCAGTACTTCAGTTTCCCCTGTCTGTATCATCCCACCAATGCTCCATACTCATTCATACATCTACCACCAACGCTGTATAATGTTTCTCTCCCAGTACTTCAGTTTTCCCCTGTCAGTATCATTCCACCAACGCTCCATACTCATTCATACATCTACCACCAACGCTGTATAATGTTTCTCTCCCAGTACTTCAGTTTTCCCCTGTCAGTATCATTCCACCAACGCTCCATACTCATTCATACATCTACCACCAACGCTGTATAATGTTTCTCTCCCAGTACTTCAGTTTTCCCCTGTCAGTATCATTCCACCAACGCTCCATACTCATTCATACATCTACCACCAACGCTGTATAATGTTTCTCTCCCAGTACTTCAGTTTCCCCTGTCAATATCATTCCACCAATGCTCCATACTCATTCATACATCTACCATCAACGCTGTATAATGTTTCTCTCCCAGTACTTCAGTTTCCCCTGTCACTATCATTCCACCAATGCTCCATACTCATTCATACATCTACCACCAACGCTGTATAATGTTTCTCTCCCAGTACTTCAGTTTCCCCTGTCAGTATAATTCCACCAATGCTCCATACTCATTCATACATCTACCACCAACGCTGTATAATGTTTCTCTCCCAGTACTTCAGTTTTCCCCTGTCAGTATCATTCCACCAATGCTCCATACTCATTCATACATCTACCACCAACGCTGTATAATGTTTCTCTCCCAGTACTTCAGTTTTCCCCTGTCAGTATCATTCCACCAATGCTCCATACTCATTCATACATCTACCACCAATGTTACAAGAACTTACCAATTGATAGCGTCGTCAAAAAAATAAACTAAAAAAAAAAAGAACGCAATAACTCCGTCAGTACAGTCGGTCGAGCAAAGGACTGCCACCCGGAGAACAGGCACTCGATTCCTGGCAACAGCAGAAACTTTTCTCCTCGTCACATCAATCTCTTGCCGAAAATGGTAAAGGGCCTCTCTCCCCACAAATATCAGGTTGACCAATTACCAAAATGTAAGACAGAATGCAGCTCCAATCCCCCGCGCATAGGCTATTCATTACGTAGTGCTCAACTGTGTAAAGCCCTGAGGTTACTTCATGTGCCAATGGGGTTTACGTCCAACAAGAAAATGTACATATAACGTAAAATTAAGGCGAGTTCGCGTTACCATTTTTGCCGTCGAAAAGCAAGAAGTATTACTTATTCTGAGTATTTAGCCTTAGTTATCCAACATGCAAAGCGCATGCGCCGTATTATATTGTCATCTGTGGCCTGTCTGGCTTTACCATATTTTTCCACATTATCTCATAAACGGCACGAAATTCGGAAAAAAGTTACTGAACATAAAATGTGTGTTTTGATTTTCTCTACAACTTTTGTCTGAAACATTTCTCATTCTAAGAAGAATTCAGCGAGATATTATCATAAATGTACATAGGTCTTCACGTAAAGTACCCGTTATTCTTGTCAGATTTTAATAAAACTTGAATTTTCTCGACAGATTTTGAAATATCAAATATCAAATTTCACGAAAATCCGTCCCGTGGGAGCCGAGCTGTTCCATGCGGACGGACGGACATGGCAAAGCTAATAGTCGCTTTTCGCAATTTTGCGAAGGCGGCTAAAAGTTAAACAGACCTACACGATTAGAAATATCTGCACATACTTTTACTAACAAACCCAAATATATAATTACCGAATTTCAAGCACTGCACTGTTAGCACAGTGCTGCCGTACTCTGTACAGTACCATCAAAGAAGCGCAAACCGTTTTCAGCCTTGAGGCCTGTGACGAAAAAAAAAAACATTTTGTATTTTCGACACTGGGCTGGGCCACATTCTGTAATTAGAATAAGACCAGTAATTATCGTCAAACACAGCTAGTGTATAACATATACTTTATTCTGGCAACATGTTTCGACCCAACACGGTCAAGTTCAGGCCAGTAACATAAAATTCATAAAAGGTGCTGTACACAACTGTATTAAGACATAACTACGACATCTGAAATTTACATTCAAACCAATATACGTTGCTGTGTCAAATTTGTTATGATAACTAAAACGACCGATCCCAGTGGCCGCGCGGTCTAAGGCGTGGGTCTACGGCCGCTCGCTTGCTAGGATCGTGGTTCGATTGCCGATCTCAGTGCCGCGCGTCTAAGGTGTCTGCGGCCGCTCGCTGATAGGATCGTGGTTCGAATTGCGACCAGTGGCCGCGGGTCTAAGGCGTGGGTCCGCCCGCTCGCTTGAGGATCGTGGGTTCGAATTGCCGATCCAGTGGCCGCGCGGTCTAAGGCGTGGGTCTGCGGCCGTCGCTTGATGGCGTGGGTCGAATGCCGATTGTGGCCGCGCGTAAGCTGTCTGCGGCGTCGCTTGATAGGAGTGGTTCGAATTTGCCATCTCAGTGGCCGCGCGGTCTAAGGCGTGGGTCTGCGGCCGCTCGCTTGCTGGATCGTGGGTTCGAATTGCCGATCTCAGTGGCCGGCGGTCTAAGGCGTGGGTCTGCGGCCGCTCGCTTGCTAGGATCGTGGGTTCGAATTGCCGATCTCAGTGGCCGCGCGGTCTAAGGCGTGGGTCTACGGCCGCTCGCTTGCTGGGATCGTGGGTTCGAATTGCCGATCTCAGTGGCCGCGCGGTCTAAGGCGTGGGTCTACGGCCGCTCGCTTGCTAGGATCGTGGGTTCGAATCCCACCGGGGGCATGGATGTGTGTCTGTTGTGAGTGTTGTGTGCCGTCAGGTAGAGGTCTCTGCGTCGGGCTGATCACTCGTCCAGAGGAGTCCTACCGAGTGTGGCGTGTCTGAGTGTGATCGTGAAGCCTCGATAATGATGAGGCCTAGGCCTAGGCCTGTCTGTCCGTCCGCATGGAACAACTCGGCTCCAACTGGATGGATTTGCATGAAATTTGGTATTTGAGTATTTTTCGAAAATCTGTCCAAAAGATTCAAGTTTCATTAAAATCTGACAACAATAACGGTACTTTACATGAAGACCTAGTACATTTATGATAATATGTCGCTGGATTCTTTTTAGAATGGGAAATGTTTGGGAGAAATTGTAGAGGAAATCAAACACACATTTTTGTTCATAACTTTTTTTCCGAAAATCGTACTGTTTATGAAAAACGTGGAAAAATATGGTACAGCCAGACAGGCCACAGATGACAATATAATACGGCGCATGCGCTTTGCATGCTGGATAACTAAGGCTACAGACACACACTCAGAATACGTAAAACTTATTGCTTTTGCCGGAAACGATGGTTACGCGAACGCGCGTTGTTACGTTTATACGAACATTCCCTGTCTTGTTTGCTTTAGACATAATATTTGACGTTTAGTAAGGTGGCCCCACTGAGACCCCCTGTAATGCGAGGCCCTGAGCTGTAGCGTGTCTGACTTAAACGTAAATCGGGACCTGCTCCATATGAGTGCCGAAGTTAATGAGTGGAACTATACCTCCACCCCCCATACGCCTTCACGGCAGGCACAGGGACACCTTTACCCGTGTGATGTGATGTCAGTCGGAGGAATCCTATCATTTGTCGATAAAAGCCAATCGACAAGCAGAAGTGTTTATCAGATAGTGTATTACTAAGCTACGCTGGTTCCCGCATGCTATATATAGCTCGTATCTGTAGCACAGGTAGACTGCATGGTACAGGCAAGGCACTGCGACAGGATGGGAGTCTGCTGTGCTTACGTCACGCTGGTAGTCATAGCAACCAGAAATGCAGAGTTGCCAAATTCACGTCTTGCCAACATCGACATATAAAACCATCACCATGCGTTTTTACATTAGCCGATAAATTTATACATTAATTATACCAACAAACTTACTTAATATCAGCGCACAGCCGTTTTGTATACCTAAGTATATGTAAATATACAATCATAATTTGACTTTCGGTATTTTGTGCAGACGTGAAATTTGTTGTGCCGCTCTGAAAAGCTAATATAGACTGAGAGTGCTGAACACAGCATATTTGTACCTAAGACAGAGGATACAACAGGGTGATAGAAAAATTACTTCACGTACAGCATCATACTTTGTATGGTGATGAAGTTGTGGCAGTGAACAAATCAGATCAGACCGTGCGGGCCTGTAACAACACGTGGCAGAAATGAGAAATGCGTACAAAATTTCAGTCGGAATAATACCTGAAGGGAAAAGACTACTTAACATACCTAACCGCATATAGGAAGATAACACTAATATGGATCTTGAAGAAAAAAGTACGGTTCAGAACTGGGCCATGTACTGGGTTCTTCCAAACATGGCAACAGACCCTCGTGCTCTTCATTAGCTGAACAACTATCAGCTTTACTCTACTCCATACAGTTGTAACAGTAACTTCAGCAACCGTGATTTCAGGCTTCCGCCGCGATGTTGATGAGATCTGCGCTCTTCAGGGATATTACGCAGCGTCGAGTGGTAATTATTTACCGACGTTTCGGGACAACGTATCGGTCCCATCTTCAAGGGTAGCAGACATGACGTTAACCACGTTTATTACAGCAGCATTTCTTGGGTAGTGACTCAATGGATAGATGGGTGAATGAATGAATGAATAATGAATGAACACAAAATATGTAGCATTTCGGCGCCAAGCGCTTGATAAATAGCTCGCACTTGCGTATTTCACAAGGACTAGTCTTGCTTACTTGAAACTTAAAAATAAAAGACAAGATGGCTGCTTACTACAAACAACAGCGCACATGGTCCCCTCCCCTCCGCTCCCCGAACTGCAGGCACGAGGCGCGATACGCACTTAAATTACGAAAATTCCAATTCCAATATCCTCGTTCACCATTACTTATAATCTGTATTACGTCGCCTTCTCCTAAACGCACGCACGGTATTGGCAAGGAATTGGGGAATCCACGCTTCGATGGTAAGATAAATTAAAATGGCCTTAAAAATGGGAAGACGTGGACCGGATTTTGTTTTTTATTTATCAATCAACACGTTCCATTACAGTAAGTAATACTACATGTTTTGGTTTACTTTTAAATTGTGCTGTTGATTACAATTACTTCTGCTGTCTATCTTGTTACAAACTACAGTGTTTTAAGCATTGTTGTACAGTCATATGTTTACCTTAAAAATTCTCTAAATCAATAGCATTAATAAATTTACAATATTCTTTGATAGACTTTCCTAATAATTGCATTTTATTTCCTGGCCATGTTCCTCCTTTTCTAATTATGTTTCCTCTTAATTTCTTTCTCTCGTCGTTCAGTTTCTTACATTCATATAAGATGTGATTCATCTGGTTCACAATACGGTCCAGTGACAGGCTCCTGTGAACCGTCAGGTAGCCCAAAACAGAGAGTGATAAATTATAAACATTTACTTGTTGAGTACCCAGGCATAGATGGGGGGATAATATTAAAATGGATCTTCAAGAAGTGGGATGGGGGGGGGGGCATGGACTGGATTGAGATGGCTCAGGATAGGGACAGCTGGCGGGCTCTTGTGAACACGGTAATGAACCGTCAGGTTCTATAAAATAAGGGGAATTTCTTGACCACCTGCGGGACTATCAGCTTCTCAAGAACGACTGTGTTCCATGGAGTTAGTGCAATTTAGTGCTACATCCTACACAGACACTTACCGACCATCGCTTGATGGTTACGACAGGTGCATGCAGATTCCTAACAAATATTCAGAACACGATATTAACACAAAATGGAAACCCCGTTCAAAATTTAACGAATCATTTATTTTTGTATCTTCAGCCCTCAGGTCTCTCTCGTTCCCATTTCACCGTTAAAACAATGCATTAAGTTACATAAAGTCTTATTCCGACAAATGTACACTTTATTATCTCCTATTTAATACATGCTTATGTCAATAAGATAGAAATGACGGGACGACGAGGAAGAAGACGTAAGCAGCTACTGGATGACCTTAAGGAAAAGAAAAGATACTGGAAATTGAAAGAGGAAGCACTAGATCGCACCCTGTGGAGAATTCGCTTTGGAAGAGGCTACGGACTGTCGTAAGACAGACTACAGAATGATGATGATATGTCAATAAACAGTCAACATGTTTCGAACTGTATCTGTTCATCTTCAGGACTCTTTATCATTACACCAGCTGTATGGTACTCATTAAAATAGATACAATTATGGAAGGTGTACACCATCCACAAATAGTGAACACGTAACAACAGATACAGTGACCATATACTCAGCATAGTTGACATTTTATCTATTTTATCTATTGTAACGAGTACCATACAGCTGGTGTAATGAGAATAAGTCCTGAAGATGAACTGATACAGTTCGAAACATGTTGACTATTTATTAACATAAGCATGTATTAAATAGGACATAAGAAAATACACATTTGTCGGAATAAGATTTTACGCAATAAAAATGTACGGTGAAAATAACATAAAGCAATAAGTTACATTTTTATCCTCCAGATGGCACAGTTTGGAACACAGTGCTGCCACCTATGACGAACGTAACCAGTTAACAGCGCTGACTAATGGCGCAACATATACCGCCAATGTATTATAGAGTGCACCACAGTGCTTCTTGGCTCTCTTATCGTGTCTCCGAGCACGACAGGTTTATCGCATACAAAACCTACATCGGCCGGGACAGATGCTGTGCTGAGGGTCACGACAGGTGAAACACTCTGTACAAACTTTAAACAGCAGAAGTTACATGAGGAGCTTCATAACATGTAGTGGCTGTACCCTTCTCAGAATGTCAACAGGGTGACTAAATCAGTAAGGATAAGATAGACGAAGCACGAAGCATGCATCGAACAGGTAGAAAGGCATAGACCTACAACTCCAGGGGAACAATGGAACAGTCGAAGACTTTAGAGAAGGTCGTAAGGATACCGAACGTACATAAAGATGTGGACCGGAAAGACTGGTTCGGGACGCAATCAAGCAGCTGGCTGTTTCGGAAACGGCAATGAAGAGAAGTCTAAAACAGCTGAACTAAAGATCGTGAGGTCGAGATATGTCGGACAACGAAATTGTCTGCACGAAATTCGCATTCGTTTACGACGAACTGTACTGTGTGGTTGGTACAGTGAAACGGAGCACACTGGCAATGACGTACGTGTGGCTGGTAACAGTGAAACGGAGCACACTGGCAATGACGTACTGTGTGGTTGGTAACAGTGAAACGGAGCACACTGGCAATGACGTACTGTGTGGTTGGTAACAGTGAAACGGAGCACACTGGCAATGACGTACTGTGTGGTTGGTAACAGTGAAACGGAGCACACTGGCAATGACGTACTTGTGTTGGTAACGTGAACGGATGAAACAATGCGTCCTTAAGTTCAGATGAAAATCCCGTTCCATTAAACCGAGTATTTCTTGACTACATGAGCAACTCTCGTCTCCTCAAAAAGGGCTCTGGTCCGTGGAGTTTGTTTGTGATCATACAAGCTTCCATGTACAGATATCTATTAGAATCATTGTGTACGTTCTTGCTATGACACGGAATAGCCAGAAAATCACGGCGAGGTTGTATTTGTTTTCAAGTTACAGATTTAAGAAAATAAAGCACCGATAGGAAGGTTGACCTCATAAGCTTACCATTTCCACATAAGGAAGGAAAGCAGGTTATCAATTAAGATACGCATCAAAGAGCGTCGTTTTGTTTACGCACGGCGCCTGTCTCCTGTACAGTCAGAGGCCTATGCAATGCGTTATAAATCAATGGGACACAATGCACACAGAACCAAGACAGGAGCTGAGGATAAGGCATTTTATGGCACACACATCGGCTACAGAATAAACCTTCAAAGACGAGCATGTCTCACGTACAACAGCATCATCCGAGCGCGAATTTCACCACGCAGTGGGGACGTAGGTAGTCCGCGTCGTCGTACAGCCAAGAGTGGGTGCTGCATCGCCTAACAATCAGTTCAAAGACGCAACACGCACTGATAACATGGTCACATATCGAAGTACGCAGTGTTTTCATTTCTTCTCCGCCAGTTGGTTAGGCCGTACGCAGCACGTGCAACGTCACGACAACACGTGTGGGTATGTCGCAATGCTTTCAAAATCGGCAGGACAGATGCTGACGACAAGCAGCGACGCGAACGCCTACGCACATTGAGTACAAATTAAAATACGTGTCGCGCAGATGCCCTTATCAGAGGTAAAAGGTGAAAGGTGAAGTTCACCCTGCAACAGGCCACGAAGGCCCAGAGGAACAGTAGAGGTATAGTCCTACCCTTTCTTTAAACTCGGCGATAGATGGAGTGGGTGGTAAAAGCCACGCCCGGGCCGCTTTACCCCTGGGAAAGAGACTAGGTACCCGTTGTACAGGAAGCTGAATGGGCCCCAGAGGCGGTCTAGACGGGTGCGGAAAATCTCGCCCCCACCGGGATTCAACCCCGGACCGTCCAGCCCGTAGCAAGTCGCTATACTGACTGAGCTATCCCGGCCCGCCTTATCTGAGAGGACCGACAACTAAACTAACGACGCCCGACACCTACACATTTCGCCAGGTAGTGGGCACAAATGTATTACAAATGTTAAATGTGACTGCAAGAAGTCTGGTGTGCACCATCTGCTACCTATGTGTCACGTACACATCCAGTCTGGTGTGCACCATCTGCTACCTATGTATCACGTACACATCCAGTCTGGTGTGCACCATCTGCTACCTATGTATCACGTACACATCCAGTCTGATGTGCACCATCTGCTACCTACGTATCACGTACACATCCAGTCTGATGTGCACCATCTACTACCTATGTGTCATGTACACATCCAGTCTGGTGTGCACCATCTGCTACCTATGTGTCACGTACACATCCAGTCTGGTGTGCACCATCTGCTACCTATGTATCACGTACACATCCAGTCTGGTGTGCACCATCTGCTACCTATGTATCACGTACACATCCAGTCTGATGTGCACCATCTGCTACCTATGTATCACGTACACATCCAGTCTGATGTGCACCATCTGCTACCTATGTATCACGTACACATCCAGTCTGGTGTGCACCATCTGCTACCTATGTATCACGTACACATCCAGTCTGGTGTGCACCATCTGCTACCTATGTGTCACGTACACATCCAGTCTGGTGTGCACCATCTGCTACCTATGTATCACGTACACATCCAGTCTGGTGTGCACCATCTGCTACCTATGTATCACGTACACATCCAGTCTGATGTGCACCATCTGCTACCTATGTATCACGTACACATCCAGTCTGATGTGCACCATCTGCTACCTATGTATCACGTACACATCCAGTCTGAGTGCACCATCTGCTACCTATGTATCACGTACACATCCAGTCTGTGTGCACCATCTGCTACCTATGTTCACGTACACATCCAGTCTGGTGTGCACCATCTGCTACCTATGTTCACGTACACATCCAGTCTGATGTGCACCATCTGCTACCTAGTATCACGTACACATCCAGTCTGTGTGCACCATCTGCTACCTATGTATCACGTACACATCCAGTCTGGTGTGCACCATCTGCTACCTACGTATCACGTAACCATCGTCTGATGTGCACCATCTGCTACCTACGTGTCACGTACACATCCAGTCTGGTGTGCACCATCTGCTACCTACGTATCACTACACATCCAGTCTGGTGTGCACCATCTGCTACCTATGTATCACGTACACATCCAGTCTGTGTGCACCATCTGCTACCTATGTATCACGTACACATCCATCTGGTGTGCACCATCTGCTACCTAGTGTCACGTACACATCCAGTCTGGTGTGCACCATCTGCTACCTAGTGTCACGTACACATCCATCTGTGTGCACCATCTGCTACCTATGTATCACGTACACATCCAGTCTGTGTGCACCATTGCTACCTATGTTCACGTACACATCCGTCTGTGTGCACCATCTGCTACCTATGTTCACGTACACATCCAGTCTGTGTGCACCATCTGCTACCTATGTATCCGTACACATCCAGTCTGGTGTGCACCATCTGTACCTATGTTCACGTACACATCCAGTCTGGTGTGCACCATCTGCTACCTATGTATCACGTACACATCAGTCTGATGTGCACCATCTGCTACTATGTATCACGTACACATCCAGTCTATGTGCACCATCTGCTACCTATGTATCACGTACACATCCAGTCTGGTGTGCACCATCTGCTACCTATGTATCACGTACACATCCAGTCTGGGTGCACCATCTGCTACCTAGTGTCACGTACACATCCAGTCTGTGTGCACCATCTGCTACCTAGTGTCACGTACACATCCAGTCTGATGTGCACCATCTGCTACCTAGTATCACGTACACATCCAGTCTGATGTGCACCATCTGCTACCTATGTATCACGTACACATCCAGTCTGGTGTGCACCATCTGCTACCTATGTATCACGTACACATCCAGTCTGGTGTGCACCATCTGCTACCTAGTGTCACGTACACATCCAGTCTGATGTGCACCATCTGCTACCTAGTTCACGTACACATCCAGTCTGATGTGCACCATCTGCTACCTAGTATCACGTACACATCCAGTCTGGTGTGCACCATCTGCTACCTATGTATCACGTACACATCCAGTCTGGTGTGCACCATCTGCTACCTAGTATCACGTACACATCCAGTCTGGTGTGCACCATCTGCTACTAGTGTCACGTACACATCCAGTCTGGTGTGCACCATCTGCTACCTAGTATCACGTACACATCCAGTCTGTGTGCACCATCTGCTACTATGTATCACGTACACATCCAGTCTGGTGTGCACCATCTGCTACCTATGTATCACGTACACATCCAGTCTGGTGTGCACCATCTGCTACCTATTACATCACGTACACATCCAGTCTGGTGTGCACCATCGCTACCTAGTTCACGTACACATCCAGTCTGATGTGCACCATCTGCTACCTATGTCACGTACACATCCAGTCTGATGTGCACCATCTGCTACCTATGATCACGTCACATCAGTCTGGTGTGCACCATCTGCTACCTATGTTGTCAGTACACATCCAGTCTGGTGTGCACCATCTGCTACCTACGTATCACGTACACATCCAGTCTGGTGTGCACCATCTGCTACCTACGTTCACGTACACATCCAGTCTGGTGTGCACCATCTGCTACCTACGTATCACGTACACATCCAGTCTGTGTGCACCATCTGCTACCTATGTATCACGTCACATCCAGTCTGGTGTGCACCATCTGCTACCTATGTATCACGTACACATCCAGTCTGGTGTGCACCATCTGCTACCTATGTCACGTACACATCCAGTCTGGTGTGCACCATCTGCTACCTAGTATCACGTACACATCCAGTCTGGTGTGCACCATCTGCTACCTAGTATCACGTACACATCCAGTCTGGTGTGCACCATCTGCTACCTATGTATCACGTACACATCCAGTCTGGTGTGCACCATCTGCTACCTACGTTCACGTACACATCCAGTCTGGTGTGCACCATCTGCTACCTAGTATCACGTACACATCCAGTCTGTGTGCACCATCTGCTACCTATGTATCACGTACACATCCAGTCTGGTGTGCACCATCTGCTACCTATGTATCACGTACACATCCAGTCTGGTGTGCACCATCTGCTACCTATGTTCACGTACACATCCAGTCTGGTGTGCACCATCTGCTACCTATGTATCACGTACACATCCAGTCTGGTGTGCACCATCTGCTACCTATGTATCACGTACACATCCAGTCTGGTGTGCACCATCTGCTACCTATGTATCAGTACACATCCAGTCTGGATGTGCACCATCTGCTACCTATGTATCAGTACACATCCAGTCTGGTGTGCACCATCTGCTACCTATGTATCATCGTACACATCCAGTCTGGTGTGCACCATCTGCTACCTATGTGATCACGTACACATCCAGTCTGGTGTGCACCATCTGCTACCTATGTTCAGTACACATCCAGTCTGGTGTGCACCATCTGCTACCTATGTTCACGTACACATCCAGTCTGGTGTGCACCATCTGCTACCTATGTATCACGTACACATCCAGTCTGGTGTGCACCATCTACTACCTATGTGTCATGTACACATCCAGTCTGGTGTGCACCATCTTAGTACCTATGTATCATGTACACATCCAGTCTGGATGTGCACCATCTGTACCTATGTATCACGTACACATCCAGTCTGGTGTGCACCATCTGCTACCTATGTGTCACGTACACATCCAGTCTGATGTGCACCATCTGTACCTATGTATCACGTACACATCCAGTCTGATGTGCACCATCTGCTACCTATGTATCACGTACACATCCAGTCTGGTGTGCACCATCTGCTACCTATGTATCACGTACACATCCAGTCTGATGTGCACCATCTGCTACCTATGTATCACGTACACATCCAGTCTGGTGTGCACCATCTGCTACCTATGTGTCATGTACACATCCAAGTCAGAACTAAGTTCTCGGCATAAGTTTGTTACCTCATTTCTTGAAACTACTTCGAACAGAATTTAGATATGTCTCGTTAAATCTCTCGACAAATACACGTAACAGTTAATTAGGCTCTTAAACAAAGTCGATTTAAAAATTATTCACACCAAACTGAAATGAAAATGACTTCACAAAATTCAGATCAGACCTACCATACCAAGGATGATCGTTATCGATTACAGCGGACTGACGAATTGACGTAGTGATTAGATGGTTTTCTGATGACTGTGTCGAAACACGTCAAAAAACATAGAAAACACTTCGGAACGTATTTCATAACTAACTAACTCCATGAACAGAGTCCTTCTTGAGAAGCTAACAGGTCGTCAGCTAGTCAAGAAATTCCCCGCGTTTTATGGAACCCGAAGGTTCATTACCGCACTCACAACAGCCCGCCACCTGTCCCTATCCTGAGCCAGATAAATCCAGTCCATGCCCCCCCCATCCCACTTGGAACGTATTTCATACAGCAGGTTAATGGCACTACAAACGTCATGCAGTTCACTTTGATAGCCACAGCCGAAGGACGACTATACTGCTATTTTCGTTGTTTTCTTCAGTTTCAAATGCAAATGCCGAGAGAGTGATACAAATTAACCAATACGACGACCTTTCATATCATTGTCAAAGTCATCAGTCTTTAATCATCCCACAATACGTTACCTAATCTGAGCCAATAACATAAATAATAATTACATAAATAAAACTTCAGCCTTTATAAAGCACTAAAAGAGAGAAATTTCGAGTGATGACCTACAATGAACTGAACACACGTAAGTTACAGTTTCAAAGCCAAATATTCTATAAACGTTTTAATGTTGTAATAACAACTATTTGTACCAGTGTGAATACTGACAAGTAGCAACATGAAGTATTTAATCAACAAAAATTACAGCATCTTAATAAACATTTAAAATTGTACTTAGTTATGCTTGACGCTGTGTAATTTCTTTCGGAAATTAACGGGTCATAAGCAGCGTGTAACTAAGAAACAAAAAAAAAACGTTCAAATCGACAGTGCCGCCTCAATCGGAGGCCAAGGGAAGTACAAGAAATATGTTAGCTTCACTTGGCCTCCGCTTGAGGCAGCACAGTCAATTTTTAACGTCTGTCTTAATAAACTAATAAAGTATAAGAATATAGTAAATCATATTAAAGCACAAAGATTAGGGTGGTTTGGGCATGTGTACCGAATTGAAAATGACAGACTGGTTAAAAGAATCTGTAACTGGAAGCATATATCTATACGAATGCGTGGAAGACCGAAGAATAGATGGGAAGATGATGTTATGGCAGACTGAGGATCAAAATGTCAAAAACTGGAGAAACTGCATCCAGGATAGGAAAAAATGGAAGGATATAGTTGAGAAGGCCAAAACCAACAAAGGGAGGGTTTAGTGCCTGTATAAGAAGAAGAAGTCTTTTGTTAAAACAATTTTTGAGAAGGAATTAAAAAAACTGCCATCAATGCCAAATCACAAGCTTTCTAAAAAGGTCTCTCTTGAAAAGGTCCTTTCGGTAGTTCAGTAGATCATGGTGTCGCAGACAGACGTTGCGGTATTAGCACACATGATACTCATACAGATACTTCCAAACAATACTCTCGCAAGTACAACCACTACCATATACTTTGACTATAAACTAACACAAACATATGAAATATAGATGGTCCCCAGTCTAGCTACATTCAGCCCAGAAAGGGTTGGTAGTTGAGGATAAGGGGAGAGAGCTAATGGGGAGAGGGGGTGGCAGAGGTCACGTCAATCAATACGTACAATACGGGTGCTGAAAAATAAAACAGTACAGTCTGTCCAGCCAAACCTATGCGCGATCTCATGTTCTTACGGTAAGGAAAAACCGTTCCTGTTGCACAACATGTAGGCATATGGGAAACAGAGGCATAACTCCACGCATTCTTACGCTCAGCACAAGATGGCGGTAACAGGTCAGTATCAAGCATCGGTCGCTTCACCCCTCGGGGAAAATGCCCACGGTACCAAATGAATACGAGGCTGCGTGACTCCACAGCAGGTCTGGACGCTTTGAAAAGAGGAACATCTCTTGCACTGCCGGGGAAATACTTCTCTATCCAACGCTCCCCGAATTCCTAAGAGCACTGCTTTTAGAAATGTTCCCAGGCTTCGCCCGTTTGTCCTTCTGGTAAGAGCAACGTGTAGGTGAAGATGAGTATGGAGCATTGGTAAAATAAGACAGACCCATGAAAACCGAAGTACTCGGAGAAAAACCTGTCCCAGTGCCACTTTGTCCAACACAAATCTCATGGAATATCCCGTGATCGAAACCGGGCATCCGCGGTGAGAGGCCGGCGATTAACCGCCTGAGCCATGGCACGGCCGACGAAGGTATCACGAAGCAATGTGACCTCTTAGAGTCAGCTCGTACCGCACAGTAAACACACTCCGTCTCAGTTATACAAACCAGTCAGTTAATGTTGTACAGTGAAATAATCGCTGTTTGTTCTGAGATCCACACAAAACACATAAATACAGTCCGTACCGCGCAGTAAACACACTCCGTCTCAGTTATACAAACCAGTCAGTTAATGTTGTACAGTGAAATAATCGCTGTTTGTTCTGAGATCCACACAAAACACATAAATACAGTCCGTACCGCGCAGTAAACACACTCCGTCTCAGTTAAACAAACCAGTCAGTTAATGTTGTACAGTGAAATAATCGCTGTTTGTTCTGAGATCCACACAAAACACATAAATACAGTCCGTACCGAGCAGTAAACACACTCCGTCTCAGTTATACAAACCAGTCAGTTAATGTTGTACAGTGAAATAATCGCTGTTTGTTCTGAGATCCACACAAAACACATAAATACAGTCCGTACCGCGCAGTAAACACACTCCGTTCTCAGTTATACAAACCAGTCAGTTAATGTTTACAGTGAAATAATCGCTGTTTTTCTGAGATCCCACAAAAACATAAATACAGTCCGTACCGCGCAGTAACACATCCGTCTCAGTTATACAAACCAGTCAGTTAATGTTGTACAGTGAAATAATCGCTGTTTGTTCTGAGATCCACACAAAACACATAAATACAGTCCGTACCGCGCAGTAAACACACTCCGTCTCAGTTATACAAACCAGTCAGTTAATGTTGTACAGTGAAATAATCGCTGTTTGTTCTGAGATCCACACAAAACACATAAATACAGTCCGTACCGCGCAGTAAACACACTCCGTCTCAGTTAAACAAACCAGTCAGTTAATGTTGTACAGTGAAATAATCGCTGTTTGTTCTGAGATCCACACAAAACACATAAATACAGTCCGTACCGCGCAGTAAACACACTCCGTCTCAGTTATACAAACCAGTCAGTTAATGTTGTACAGTGAAATAATCGCTGTTTGTTCTGAGATCCACACAAAACACATAAATACAGTCCGTACCGCGCAGTAAACCACACTCCGTCTCAGTTATACAAACCAGTCAGTTAATGTTGTACAGTGAAATAATCGCTGTTTGTTCTGAGATCCACACAAAACACATAAATACAGTCCGTACCGCGCAGTAAACACACACCGTCTCAGTTATACAAACCAGTCAGTTAATGTTGTACAGTGAAATAATCGCTGTTTGTTCTGAGATCCACACAAAACACATAAATACAGTCCGTACCGAGCAGTAAACACACTCCGTCTCAGTTATACAAACCAGTCAGTTAATGTTGTACAGTGAAATAATCGCTGTTTGTTCTGAGATCCACACAAAACACATAAATACAGTCCGTACCGAGCAGTAAACACACTCCGTCTCAGTTATACAAACCAGTCAGTTAATGTTGTACAGTGAAATAATCGCTGTTTGTTCTGAGATCCACACAAAACACATAAATACAGTCCGTACCGCGCAGTAAACACACTCCGTCTCAGTTATACAAACCAGTCAGTTAATGTTGTACAGTGAAATAATCGCTGTTTGTTCTGAGATCCACACAAAACACATAAATACAGTCCGTACCGCGCAGTAAACACACTCCGTCTCAGTTATACAAACCAGTCAGTTAATGTTGTACAGTGAAATAATCGCTGTTTGTTCTGAGATCCACACAAAACACATAAATACAGTCCGTACCGCGCAGTAAACACACTCCGTCTCAGTTATACAAACCAGTCAGTTAATGTTGTACAGTGAAATAATCGCTGTTTGTTCTGAGATCCACACAAAACACATAAATACAGTCCGTACCGAGCAGTAAACACACTCCGTCTCAGTTATACAAACCAGTCAGTTAATGTTGTACAGTGAAATAATCGCTGTTTGTTCTGAGATCCACACAACAACACATAAATACACGTGTGGGCAGAACGTAGATTTGTGAGTGTTAAACGTGGTATATATAGTAACCACTGGCTATAAATATTCAGTCCGTACCGCGACACTCCGTCTCAGTTATACAAACCAGTCAGTTAATGTTGTACAGTGAAATAATCGCTGTTTGTTCTGAGATCCACACAAAACACATAAATACAGTCCGTACCGCGCAGTAAACACACTCCGTCTCAGTTATACAAACCAGTCAGTTAATGTTGTACAGTGAAATAATCGCTGTTTGTTCTGAGATCCACACAAAACACATAAATACAGTCCGTACCGCGCAGTAAACACACTCCGTCTCAGTTATACAAACCAGTCAGTTAATGTTGTACAGTGAAATAATCGCTGTTTGTTCTGAGATCCACACAAAACACATAAATACAGTCCGTAAACCGCGCAGTAAACACACTCCGTCTCAGTTATACAAACCAGTCAGTTAATGTTGTACAGTGAAATAATCGCTGTTTGTTCTGAGATCCACACAAAACACATAAATACAGTCCGTACCGAGCAGTAAACACACTCCGTCTCAGTTATACAAACCAGTCAGTTAATGTTGTACAGTGAAATAATCGCTGTTTGTTCTGAGATCCACACAAAACACATAAATACACAGTGTGGGCAGAACGTAGAATTTGTGAATGTTAAACTGGTGGTACATATAGTAACCACTGGGCTATAAATATTCAGTCCGTACCGCGCAGTAAACACACTCCGTCTCAGTTATACAAACCAGTCAGTTAATGTTGTACAGTGAAATAATCGCTGTTTGTTCTGAGATCCACACAAAACATATAAATACACTGTGTGGGCATAACGTAGAATTGTTGAATGTTAAACCTGGCGGTACATATAGTAACAACTAGGCTTTAAAGGGTTTAAGCATGAATGAGGACAATCGCGCGGAGGAAGCCTTCAAAATCGCGTGCGGACGCTACACGCTGTCCATGCTTCTTTTCAAATGGGTCACAGTTCACAAACGAGGCGTCCAAGGACCCACGTGCACGCCGCTGCAGTGGCGCCGTGTCCTAAAGCACCTCGTAAAACGACGAAAGTAATAAAACGTCGCATATGAATACGACAGCTCTAGCATGATGTTGGTGGGTCTGGCCATCGGAAGGACTTTACCAACACAGTAAGAAAATGCGGACAGACATTCACATCTGCTCTATGTTCGTAACACCAAAACGAGGTCGAACCGCCCATGACCGTCCGGCTTGGGGACCGTTCACCACAGTTCCTGGACTCAAGGGCCCATGATCCGTCGGCGTATATGAAGTACAGTAGTCCCTGGGTAATCCGGGCTCCGGTATTCCGGATCCCCGGACATTTTTGGGCCAACTATAACCCTCTCTTTCTCCCCGGTGATCCGGTCATTGTCCGAATCACCGGGAGTAAACCTGATACAATCCGTACTCCGAGACTGATGGCGTGGGTGACGCCGGAAGGGCCAGCAACTCCTCAGCAGTAAGGACGTGATCTGTCGAGTGTCGTAGCTGTCTGTCTACTGTGTAACTGAACAGCAATAAGGACGTGATCTGTCGGGTGTCGTAGCTGTCTGTCTACTGTGTAACTGCTCAGCAGTAAGGACGTGATCTGTCGAGTGACGTAGCTGTCTGTCTGCTGTGTAACTGCTCAGCAGTAAGGACGTGATCTGTCGAGTGTCGTAGCTGTCTGTCTACTGTGTAACTGCTCAGCAGTAAGGACGTGATCTGTCGAGTGACGTAGCTGTCTGTCTGCTGTGTAACTGCTCAGCATAAGGACGTGATCTGTCGAGTGTCGTAGCTGTCTGTCTACTGTGTAACTGCTCAGCAGTAAGGACGTGATCTGTCGAGTGACGTAGCTGTCTGTCTGCTGTGTAACTGCTCAGCAGTAAGGACGTGATCTGTCGAGTGACGTAGCTGTCTGTCTGCTGTGTAACTGCTCAGCAGTAAGGACGTGATCTGTCGAGTGACGTAGCTGTCTGTCTACTGTGTAACTGCTCAGCAGTAAGGACGTGATCTGTCGAGTGTCGTAGCTGTCTGTCTACTGTGTAACTGCTCAGCAGTAAGGACGTGATCTGTCGAGTGTCGTAGCTGTCTGTCTACTGTGTAACTGCTCAGCAGTAAGGACGTGATTTTCGAGTGCGTAGCTTCTGTCTACTGTGTAACTGCTCAGCAGTAAGGACGTGATCTGTCGAGTGTCGAGCTGTCTGTCTACTGTGTAACTGCTCAGCAGTAAGGACGTGATCTGTCGAGTGTCGTAGCTGTCTGTCTACTGTGTAACTGCTCAGCAGTAAGGACGTGATGTGTCGAGTGTCGTAGCTTTCTGTCTACTGTGTAACTGCTCAGCAGTAAGGACGTGATCTGTCGAGTGTCGTAGCTGTCTGTCTACTGTGTAACTGCTCAGCAGTAAGGACGTGATCTGTCGAGTGTCGTAGCTGTCTGTCTACTGTGTAACTGCTCAGCAGTAAGGACGTGATTGTCGAGTGTCGTAGCTTCTGTCTACTGTGTAACTGCTCAGCAGTAAGACGTGATCTGTCGAGTGTCGTAGCTGTCCTGTGTAACTGCTCAGCAGTAAGGACGTGATCTGTCGGGTGTCGTAGCTGTCTGTCTACTGTGTAACTGCTCAGCAGTAAGGACGTGATCTGTCGAGTGACGTAGCTGTCTGTCTACTGTGTAACTGCTCAGCAGTAAGGACGTGATCTGTCGGTGCGTAGCTGTCTGTCTACTGTGTAACTGCTCAGCAGTAAGGACGTGATCTGTCGAGTGACGTAGCTGTCTGTCTACTGTGTAACTGCTCAGCAGTAAGGACGTGATCTGTCGGTGGTAGCTGTCTGTCTACTGTGTAACTGCTCAGCAGTAAGGACGTGATCTGTCGAGTGCGTAGCTGTCTGTCTACTGTGTAACTGCTCAGCAGTAAGACGTGATCTGTCGAGTGACGTAGCTGTCTGTCTACTGTGTAACTGCTCAGCAGTAAGGACGTGATCTGTCGAGTACGTAGCTGTCTGTCTACTGTGTAAACTGCTCACAGTAAGGACGTGATCTGTCGAGTGTCGTAGCTGTCTGTCTACTGTGTAACTGCTCAGCAGTAAGGACGTGATCTGTCGAGTGTCTAGCTGTCTGTCTACTGTGTAACTGCTCAGCAGTAGAACGTGATCTGAACACAATACCTAGATTAGCTGTTGGCCTTGTTATTCCTTTGTTCTGAATAACTCCCTGATGATGGCACCCAGTGCCGAAACATGTAGGAGTTTTAATTCTTGCTTCTGAGTGTATTTTCACTAATTCATAGTTGGTTGATGTACTGATTACAACCGTGTTCATAAAACCTCGCCACTTGTCCCAATACTGAACCATATCAATCCAGTCCACGCGCTCCTACCCTATTTCCTTCACATCCATTTTAATATTATCCCCCCACCCATGCCTAGGTCTTCCAAGCGGTTTTGCAATTCATTGTCATCCTAACACTCCACATTATCAGTCTGAGCTACCTGCAATGTCGTTAAATAAACAACGTCAGCGTATGCTAAGAACACACGAAGTGCATGAAACAGCAATATACATAAAAATACAATCTAACCCGGTTATAACGACATCGGTTTATAAGACATCTCGTCTATAACGTCAGATATTCTGTGGTACCAATTAATTCCTCGCTGTTAACCGTAACATTATTCTGCTCGGTTATAACGACATCGGTTTATAAGACATCTCGTCTATAACGTCAGATATTCTGTGGTACCAATTAATTCCTCGCTGTTAACCGTAACATTATTCTGCTCGGTTATAACGACATCGGTTTATAAGACATCTCGTCTATAACGTCAGATATTCTGTGGTACCAATTAATTCCTCGCTGTTAACCGTAACATTATTCTGCTCGGTTATAACGACATCGGTTTATAAGACATCTCGTCTATAACGTCAGATATTCTGTGGTACCAATTAATTCCTCGCTGTTAACCGTAACATTATTCTGCTCGGTTATAACGACATCGGTTTATAAGACATCTCGTCTATAACGTCAGATATTCTGTGGTACCAATTAATTCCTCGCTGTTAACCGTAACATTATTCTGCTCGGTTATAACGACACTAAAATGATTCAGTCCCCCTTTAATAAATGACGTTATAACAGAGTTCCTCTGTATATCCGCCTAGTAAAGAAAATTTAAACCACAAAGGAACGACATATTAAATAAGACATCTGAAAAGTCCTTCAAAACAAAAATCTGAACTTAACCTTTTAAAGCCTAATGGCTACTTGATGCATCAACGTTTCATTCATTCATTCTGCAGTCTGCCTTACGACAGGTCCGTAGCCTCTTCCAAACCGAGTTCTCCATTCAGTGCGATCTAGTGCTTCCTCTTTCAATTTCCAGTATCTTCTCTTTTCCTTAAGGTCATCCAGTAGTTGCTTACGTCTTCTCCCTCTTCTTCCCGTCATTTCTATCCTTCCTTCTATCTTTCCTTCTATCACAGGTTTAACATTTAAAAAAATCTACATTCTGCCCACACTGTATTTATGTGTATTGTATTTATATCAGAACAAACAGCGACTTTTGCCTTACATAACATAACTTGATTTGTTTTTTAACCGAGATGAAAAGTGTTTACTGCGCGGTACGAACTGGGTCTTTAAATGAAACAGTTTACGATTCGTCTTTAAAGGGTTAACATCAGATAATTTCACCTCGCAAGCGTAAATTACGGAACAGACGACAGCTGTCTAACTGAGACTATACCACACCAGAACTGAAAATGCACAACATTCTTGACATATATAAAACGTATATGATACCCCTACATATGTTTCAGCAAATGAGTTGCCATCTTCAGGGGGTTTTTTTAGCAACTCGTTTGCTGAAACACACGTTGGTGTATCATATACATTTTATATATGCCAATAATTTTGTGATTTTTTGGTTGATATTAGACTTATGATAAAACGCAAGGTACATACAATACAAAATTTATATTTTATGGTTTATTATAGGGTAAAGAAAAAACACATTAGCTGCAATAATGGTTTTAAACACGACTAAGAAAGCCGGAACAAAAAATGTAAAAATTATGAGATCTCGTGGTCAAGTATTGTTGTATGCAATGTTTATCTTTAACATACAGTTCTTAGGCAAAAGTCTAATTACTATCCTTATTGGAATCGAAACATGTAGCTGAATAATTTGAAATATAAATTACGAGTTGTGTTTAGACTGATCTCTAACTTTTATTGGACAACACTAGCTCAGCCACTAAAGAATTCCCGCCTTTTATGTAACCCTAAGGTGCATTACCGCGATCCTAGTGCCGCGCGTCTAAGCTGTCTCGCACTCGCTACTGGACGTGGTTCATCCCACGGCATGATGTCTGCTGTTGAAGTTGTGTTGTCAGTAGAGTCCTCGACGGCTGATCCCTCGTCCAGGTCCTACCGATGTGTGTTCAAATGTTGTGATCATGAACCTCGAGAATCGATAGGCCCCGCCAAAGGCTGTCGAGCCATAGAAAAAGTGCATTACTCGTCACTCTACTCCACTCACAGCTTTGCTGGAATGTGCCACCACCCCCGCCTATGCTCATTTGCACCTTTCTAGGCACACAAACGAAGCACACTCTCACCCCCCCCCCCCATTCATGAAACTGCTTTTAGGCGCGTTCGCAAAACTGCGAAAAGCGACTATTAGTTTCGTCATGTCTGTCCGCCCGCATGTACGCGTAACAACTCGGCTCCCAATGGACGGATTTGCATGAAATTTCGTATTTGATTACTTTTCGAAAATCTGTCGAGAAAATTCAAGTTTCATTACAATCTGACAACAATAACGGTACTTTACATGAAGACCTATGTATATTTATGATAATATCTCGCTAAATTCTTCTTAGAATGAGAAATGTTTCAGACAAAAGTTTAGAGAAACCAAAACACACATTTTATGTTCAATTAATTTTTTCCAGAAAATCGTGCCGTTTATGAGATAATGTGGAAAAATATGGTAAACGCCAGACAGGCCACAGTGACAATATAATACGGCGCATGCGCTTTGCATGCTGGATAACTAAGGCTACACACACACACACACACACACACACACACTCAGAATATATAATACTTATTGCTTTCCCACGGCAACAAGGTTACGCGAACGCGCCTCAATGTTACTTCACACGTCCATTGCCTGTGCTCTTTACATTATCGTCAGGACATGGAGGCAGTAAGTTTCCCGAACGCCGGTACCCACCTACCAAACTTCACGGTGTCATTAGCCAGAAGACTGAATCATCGCCGTCGTGAATGCCTAACAGCTTATGGAAACTAGGGGAAACCGGGAAAGATGATACATTATGTACAAATTGTTTAAATGATAAAGTACACGTTCCACTAACACAACAAAAAAACCTGCTTTTAGCTAGGTGACACTGGCATTGACAAACGATTAAAGCTATGCATTTGATGTCTGTAAAGTAACTCAGATAATGTATAATATATAACGCAAGACTTCACCCTACACACGGTCAGATGATATTGCAGACAGCACAAGTTATCACGTTTCATGCACATAAGACATACAATTTCCTTTCCCTTTGTAGTCCGTACACCTGTCGCCAAACCATGATGTATACCGAAAACATACTTTGGAATCTATTAACTCTTCTATACATTCTGGACAAGACATCGAATTCCGTGTGTTCATGATACACGTAACATCTTGCCACCATAGACACAGTAACAATATATGGGGTTCTAGGTGTTCATGGTACACGCAACAGCTTGCCTCCACACACAGTAACAAGATATGGGGTTCTAGGTGTTCATGGTACACGCAACAGCTTGCCTCCACACACAGTAACAAGATACGGGGTTCTAGGTGTTCATGGTACACGCAACAGCTTGCCTCCACACACAGTAACAAGATATGGGGTTCTAGGTGTTCATGGTACACTGCCATCTTGCCTCCAGACACAGTAATAAGATATGGGGTTCTAGGTGTTCATGGTACACTGCCATCTTGCCTCCACAGACACAGTAACAAGATATGGGGTTCTAGGTGTTCATGGTACACTGCCATCTTGCCTCCACAGACATAGTAACAAGATATGGGGTTCTAGGTGTTCATGGTACACTGCCATCTTGCCTCCACAGACACAGTAACAAGATATGGGTTCTAGGTGTTCATGGTACACTGCCATCTTGCCTCCACAGACACAGTAACAAGATATGGGGTTCTAGGTGTTCATGGTACACTGCCATCTTGCCTCCACAGACACAGTAACAAGATATGGGGTTCTAGGTGTTCATGGTACACTGCCATCTTGCCTCCACAGACACAGTACAATGGGTTCTGTGTTCAATGGTACACTGCCATCTTGCCTCCAGCACAGTAATAAGATATGGGGTTCTCAGGTGTTCATGTACAGACCATTCCTTGCCTCCACGACACAGTAACATAGATACGGGTTCTTAGGTTCATGGTAACTCCACTTCTGGCAAGACATCGAATTCCTGTGTCATGTACACTAACATCTTGCCACCAAGACACAGTAACAAGATATGGGGTTCTAGGTGTTCATGGTACACTGCCATCTTGCCTCCACACACAGTAACAAGATATGGGGTTCTAGGTGTTCATGGTACACGCACCTTGCCTCCACAACACAGTAACAAGATATGGGGTTCTAGGTGTTCATGGTACACTGCCATCTTGCCTCCACGACACAGTAACAAGATATGGGGTTCTAGGTGTTCATGGTACAGCTGCCATCATTGCCTCCACAGACACAGTAACAAGATATGGGGTTCTAGGTGTTCATGGTACACTGCCATCTTGCCTCCACAGACACAGTAACAAGATATGGGGTTCTAGGTGTTCATGGTACACTGCCATCTTGCCTCCACAGACACAGTAACAAGATATGGGGTTCTAGGTGTTCATGGTACACTGCCATCTTGCCTCCACAGACACAGTAACAAGATATGGGGTTCTAGGTGTTCATGGTACACTGCCATCTTGCCTCCAGACACAGTAATAAGATATGGGGTTCTAGGTGTTCATGGTACACTGCCATCTTGCCTCCACAGACACAGTAACAAGATATGGGGTTCATTCTTACACGCCTCGCCTCAAGATATGGGGTTCTAGTGTTCAGGTACACTGCCACTTGCCTCCACAGACACAGTAACAAGATATGGGGTTCTAGGTGTTCATGGTACACTGCCATCTTGCCTCCACAGACACAGTAACAAGATATGGGGTTCTAGGTGTTCATGGTACACTGCCATCTTGCCTCCACAGACACAGTAATAAGATATGGGGTTCTAGGTGTTCATGGTACACTGCCATCTTGCCTCCAGACACAGTAATAAGATATGGGGTTTAGGGGCCCAACGGTATGCCATTGCCCCACAACACTAAGAATTATTTACGTTGCCACTGATTCAATCCAGCTTTAACACTGAAGAAATCTTCAACATACAACTCAACTACTTACACATCGGTATGTTGCAATGGCATCAATCAGATTTGACACATCATGCGCATAACTCAACATCACTTTGACAAATCCAACAACACATGTCAAACAATGCAATCAGGGCAGTCAAGTGAACAGTGCATGGTTATTTGAACAGGACACCATCTTGCACCGGTTTCCCCAGCAGCTATTTTGAGTCTACATAAGCATGTCCTGCACTCTGGCGACAATACCACGAACACATAGTGTCCTCTGCAGTCACATCTCTGCCATTACGTACTACTGCCCAATTCAGCTTCCGCGTTTTTCTTTACAGCATATACGTCTTATCATAATTAACACTAACAGCAAAGTCCAGAAACTGATGTGTCCCAATACCCCCCCCCCCCCCGGACAGGTGCATTCGCAGAAAATTACGAAAAGCGACTATTAGCTTTGTCACATACGTCTGTCTGAAGGCTGTTTATTCAAATGCAAACGATTCCGCTCAATCGCTCTCAGCCATGCTGTGCAGATGCGTCGTACCAAAATACGAAGCTCCTGCGCAGTTTCACAAACTACAGGCCTGAGCACTGTCTGAATATCGGTGGAAGTTTGCTAAGTAACAGCCGTTCCACTTGGCATGCAGACCGGTTATACGGCCTTTCGCTGCTTCTTATGCCTGTGGTACAGTTCCATAAGAAACAGCCTTACTGTGACAGAATGGCTTAGAAGTAAACAGTTTCTTCCCGGTCAAAAGGACATGGTAAATAAACCGCTCGTCGATCCACACATAACAGTCCTCCCTTCACTTCACATCAACCTTTGGCTGATGAAAGATTTTGTGAATGTCATGAACCGGACTGCAGAAGGGCTTCAGTGTCTACAACATACGTTTCCAAGGATAAAGAGCAAAGATAAAAGAGAGATCTTCGTCTGTCATTACATAAAAGGGTCTTTGAAGAACAAGAATTTTAAGTCATGGACAGAACTCATATGAGAGAGGGAAATACTCAAATTTGTTTCACAATTTCGTGGTCAACCACAAACAGGTGGTCCAACGAATGCTTCAAGCCCACAGAATGGATGCAACACGTTGCTCAAAGTACACCACCATTATTTTTTACATTCCTTGCAATAAAAATCCCTTGGAGACGTCTGAACTTCTCAACGTGACTCATCGTGTTGTGTTGTAAACATTAGAAGAATAAAACCGACTGTTGTATGAGCCGAACAAACTTATATATTAACGGTATAAACGAAGTTTATTAAAATTAAAAATTTGTGTCTCAGAACTGATTTTAGACAGCTACTGACACATACCGCCGATCCCAGTGGCCGTGCGGTCTAAGGCGTGGGTCTTCGGCCGCTCGCTTACTAGGATCGTGGGTTCGAATCCCACCGGGGGCATGGATGTCTGTCTGTTGTGAGTGCTGTGTGTTGTCAGGTAGAGGTCTCTGCGACGTGCTGATCACTTGTCCAGAGGAGTCCTACCGACTGTGGTGTGTATCAAATGTTGTGTGATCATGAAACCTCGACGAAACGAGGAGGCCAGGCCCAGGCCCATATAGGGCTGTCGAGCCATAGGAAAAAAATGATCACACAAAATAAACATATCACTAATTAAACAAGTTCCGCGATTATTTCTAACAAAACACTAACTAATTAACTAACTCCATGGAGCACAGTCCTTCTTGAGAAGCTAGCAGGTCGTCAGCTAGTCAAGAAATTCCCCGCGTTTTATGGAACCCGAAGGTTCATTACCGCACTCACAAGAGCCCGCCACCTGTCCCTATCCTGAGCCATATCAATCCAGGCCATGCCCCCCTCATCCCACTTCTCGAAGATCCATTTTAATATTATCCTCCCATCTACGTCTGGGTCTTCCACTAACAAAACAATATTCCTTTTATTACAAAAATAAGTAAACTTAAAAGTAGCCATTACAGAAATATACGTGGGCTGATCATTTAATTCGCGGAATGAACTAAAACAACTTAATCTTCATCTGACATTTTTCCTTTTCAAAATGCTCACCTACGAAGTGTATGCGTAGGGCTACACACTAACGCCTGAGAAAGCGCCCTTATCGATTGGAGCCCGAAAGGTCACTCTGTAAACAAAGATAGACCGACATTCCGCGAATTAAATGATCAACCCACGTATCCACGGATTCCTTGGGAAGTGGTAGCGGATACCTTGCGATCTGCGGAGCACACTTTGGGAACCACTGGTCTTTAATATATAGAGCAACAGCAGTGCTTGTAATGCAGCTAGCGAGGGCGACACGTGGTTCTGGAATGTAGAGTGTCTTGTGCAGGCGGGCATGCCAAGCAGCATTGCGCTTTACGTGCCAGAGTGCGAGACGTGCCTGTCATCGCCACCTGCTGTTAAAGTGTTTCCCGACAATGGTCACTGTATCATTCATTGAATAACTTGTGGGACTGAGCAGCCAAGTGACTAGTGTAATAAAATGCACAGTTAAGTGTTCAGATTTACATACGGGACACTTTACAACTTCTGTAATAGCACGCGGCGACTGCCGAGTTCCGATCTTTGTGGGACACTTGATTACATAACAGAGACTCTTAATTACGGACATTTTAGGCGCGTTCGCAAAACTGCGAAAAGCAACTATTAGCTTCGTCGCGTCATGTCTGTCTGTCTGTCCGTCCGCATGAAACAACTCGGCTCCCACTGGACGGATTTTCATGAAACTTTATATTTGAGTATTTTTCGAAAATCTATCGAGAAAAGTCAAGTTTTCTTAAAATCTGACAACAATAACGGTACTTTACAGGACGACCTACATACATTTATGATAATGCCTCGCGGAATTCTTCTTACAATGAGAAATATTTCAGACGAATGTTGTAGAGAAAATCAAAGCACACATTTCATGCTAAATAACCTTCCTTCCGAAAATCGTGCCGTTTGTGAGATAATGTTGATAAATATGGTAGAGCCAGACAGGCCACAGATGACAGTATAATACGGCGCATGCGCTTTGCATGCTGGATAACTAAGGCTACAGACACACACTCAGAATATGTAATACTTATTGCTTTTCCACGGCAACAATGGTTACGCGAACGCTTCTCAATGTTACGTTTATACGTACATTGCCTGTCTTTTTATTCCACTCCGTGCCCCTCTGACATGCACTTACATATAATGTACGATGTTTGTACGGACTACAAATAACACTGTGGTTTCCTATCTTAATGCCATAGTATAGTACGAGTATTCCGTGCAGAATAATGTTTCTGTTAGCTGAATACAGAACAGCACAACATGATCTGCGCTCTATAACCGACACCCCTCTAATTCCTTCTGCGGACAAGTCCATGTAGAGGGACTTAAATCGGTTCTTTGCGCAGTGCCATAAAATTGCAAACGGACTCTACCTCACAGCATGCGAGTGTTTACTCCTACGACAAACGGTGCTTCATACTTGGCCTCATTTCTCACTGACACGTGTGCACTGTCTTCAAACGCAAGACACGTGCTTCACTTCACAGCAGTTACCCACTTAACTGCCTTCCTTCATCCCACCGTTCGTAGTGCCCACACCAATACCAGGTCTCCAATTTACGTCGGGATATATTCCTAGAAACAGTGACGTAAAACGAGACTGCGTACATCTCCAGTCTGTCACTTCTCGGGTGCAGTGGTATCATCAAAACTGACACGAAACAAAATTTACTCCCCTGCTAGTTCAATGTTACAGAAAAATAAAGGAAATCGAAAATAAATCCTAAACCGCGTTCATCTAGGATCTAGATGGATCTCCAAACTTTTTACGGCAAAGGGCCACGTTTGTTATGTGGGCTGATCGCGGGCCGACCGTCTAAAACAGTAAGTGGTGTACCTAACCCCCTAAATTACTGCGTAATTTTTATAGTACACACACAATTTACAAATGTGTACGTTGGCCGCATAATGTGGGGCACGGGCCACGGGTTGAAGACCTATAATCTAGGCGTTACGATCTGCAACACAAAATCTGCAATTGCAGACATAATTATCGTGTAATGACTGCACCTAACGACAAAAAATACGCTTCAACTGCCCCTCGTATAATGAATATATTTGTAGCTTATTTAACGACGCTCTCGATCGTTCATACTAAAGTGTTGAAAGGTATGACCAATTAATACACTGGAAACTTTTCGGAACTGGTCGTGGCCTACGTCGACATACTACCAGGGCATCTACATGCAGGGGGTGATAAAACCCACGAACTTGAAAATCCGAGTACTTCAGCCGATCGAGAAACTCCTCGCCCATTGCGAAACAATTTTTTTTGTGATGAAGGGCCCCGCAGCAGATGCTACGGAAGCACCGCAGCCTTAAGGTTTATTGTGCAACCCTGTGATGAAGATGATTAGTTTTTTTTTCCGTTTTTCTGTGTAATGAAGCACCAGTAGAATGAAATTGACAGGGAAAACCGAAGTACTCGGGGGGAAAACCCCGTCCCAATGCCACTTGTCCACCACAAATCTCACGTGGGCTGACCCGGGATCGAACTCGGGACTCCGCGGTGAGAAGCCGGCGACTAACCGCCTGAGCCATGGTACGGCCTAAGACACGTTACCATATTCAGAACAGCCGGTCATTCGACCCTACCCTGCAACTATAATGCGACACATATAATTTTTCCGCGTCCTGCGCGAGGAAAAATGTAGAGAGAGAGGAAGGGGAGGAGCTAAGTGCAAAGGTAGAGGGCTCTGGCACCATGTTTGCCACATAGTCACTCTCTCTCAATTTTCACAGAGGTAACATCGTTTAAACGTATTACTAACGGAGCATATATTGGGAACAGTTTATTTCGACTTGGCAATAGCGCACTGTACCCACACCTGGGCAATCAACGCAACGCTGCCACGTTGTTATAACGTCAAGACAAATACCTCCCACTCCTATACGCAACTAAATAACCTTCTCAGGACGGTGGCTGAAAGGAAAATGACTGATGTAGCAACAACGGTGATGCTAAAGCGACAGAAAGGGAGTAGTGGGGACTGACTGATTTTGGTCTCTGCGTCGCGGAAAAGATATTTGAGTCGAGTTCTACCCCATTTCTATACCAACCACTTCATCCCCGCCAAACTAGGCCTTCCACTTGCTGCACAGAACTGTCAATGCACCTGAAGCATGACGAAGTGCGATGCAAGCACCACGGATGTTGCTACAGATATGTTCAGATAACTTGATACCTGAGCTGTAGTCGGCAGGGTTCCGTCACTGCTTGGCTCACGTCGGAATGGCCAGGCAACGTTATACCTGTTCCAAAAACATCTCCTCTGTTGGCACTACGAGTACATTGTCTATCGTAATGAAATCGTTTCCGTTAAGGTTATACATTGGGCGTTGTTAAAACTTACAGTACATCAGATTCTCTTGCAATAAGATAAAGCAAGCGAGCAATCCCTGCGGGTTCCAGGAGGGTAAGGCTCTCAGATTTCAAGACACTCGACACATGAAAGTGGTAAGGTTGTCAGCCTGGCCGCCTTTATTCCCCGGGAAATATCCCTGGCACTCATTTCTGATAGAGGCCGAGTCGATCCCAAGGCCATAGTGTGGCTGGAAGGATTATGTAATGAAAAATTCCAATGACACCTTCGGGAATCGAACCCGCGACCTCCCGGCTTATAGCGCAGTGCCTCAACCAACTGCGCCACCGCGTGCTCCTCGTACAACAAAATACTGTGGCATATTTCAGACATGTTGATGATACACGGATTATCTACAACGTAAACCACGGAGATATTATCAAAACAGTTGTCGAATTTATTAAAATTCGTGATTTCAGACTTCCGCCGCGATGTAGATGACATCTGCGATCTTCTGGGATATTACGCAGCGTTCAGTGATAGTTCAGTACCGACGTTTCGGGACAACTTATCGGTCCCATCTTCAAGGGTCAAGAAGTCCAAAAATATTCCTTGCTCCTCTTCCTAATCCTCTTAACGGTGACTACATACACTCCTGTGTAATATTCCGGTGTTTCTGTTGCTTTCTGAATAGGCACACGCATTTATTTTGTGCTTCTTCATCGCATCGCTCGATTACCCTTCTAATAATGTCTCTCTCTCTTTACTATGAATTAATTTGTTAGAAATAATTGACACCCTACTTCGCTCCATTGCTTAAAAGAAAATGCAAAGTTCTGCAGACAATGTTTTTGAAACGGACAGAAAACGTTTGGAGCTGCGTGCGCAGTGCTTCCCCCCCTGACCAGCTTGTCTCTTCACCCCCGCGATACAACGGTTCAAGTTATCTGACGAGGAATATACGCTAAAAACTTAACTTAGACAAACACTTTCTTGCGCCTGGGCGGCCTCGCAATATCGACACAGCAGTTTGTCGCCTGGTAAAAAGAATCGGCTTCGATTTTGTAAGAAGCGACACGGCAATGATCCAAGTGCTACTGACCTGATGTGTCATCGTTTTTTTCTTCGTTTGTGATGAAGGGCCCCCGCACCACAGCCTTAAGGCTTTTTGTGCAACCCCAATGATGATGATAGATGGATGAGCAGTTTTTTTACCAAGTTTTACAATTAATGGAGCACCAGTGGAATGAAATGACAGGGGAAAACCGACAACTCGAGAAAAACCTGTCCCAGTGCCACTTTGTCCACCACAAATCTCACATGGACTTGACCCGGGATCGAACCCGGGCCTCCGTGGTGAGAGGCCGGCGACTAACTGCCTGAGCCATGGAACGGCCATATGTCATCGTTAGTGTACCGATGAGGACACTAAGGCTAAGCAGCAGGCCCGCTCAACCTTCTACATGGTACAAGCAACGCGAAGAATTTTGCCTGCATGCGGGCTACATGAAATTCAATATACAGAATGAAAAATGGATAAGTATATGTGTAATTATATGTATAATTTTACATGTTTATTGTTCTATACATCATGTGTAATAAAAAGCATACCGATAATAATAGGCAAAATCAGCACTCAACAAGAAGACTCTTTTCACCAGCAAATTGGACTTAAATTTAAGGAAGAAACCAGTAAAGTGCTACATTTGGAGCATAGCTTTGTGTGGTGCTGAAACGTGGACACTTCGGACAGTAGATCAGAAGTATCTGGAAAGTTTTGAAATGTGGTGCTGGAGAAGAATGGAGAAGATCAGTTGGACCGATCGGTGAGAAATGAAGAAGTATTACATAGAGTCAAGGATGAGTGGAATATCGTAATACAATAAAAAGAAGGAAACTAACTAGATTGGTCACATCTTGCGTAGGAACTGCCTTCTGAAACACGTGATTGAAGGAAAGAGAAGGCAGAAGTGATGGGAAGACGAGGAAGAAAACATAAGCAGCAACTGGATGATCTTAAGGAAAAGAGAAGATACTAGAAATTGAAAGAGGAAGAACTAGATCGCACTCTGTGGAGAACTCGCTATGGACCTGTCGTAAGACAGACTGCAGAATGAATGAATAACAGCAACAATTATTCAAAAATGCATATTCACAACCTAGGCTAGAGTGACGCTTTCTTTCACACGTGACGTATGTCTCCATAAACAGACACCTCATGGGTTTTCAAAACGGCTTCAACGTTATATCTCCACCGCTTCGCCAGGGAAGGGTTAAAAGACCTTAACTCGTTACAAATGTCTCCGCCGGCAGCGTTGCACTGTGTCACGGGTAACATGTTGCCCGCGAGCTACTGGTTGAGTCAGCATGCTTTACATCTAGCGAGCTGCTGCTGCCTTTTGACCTGTCACTGTCAAAACGGAAACAGCTGTTAACATCAAAGTAGCGCTGCCGTAGCAAAGAAGAATATTTTGTGAAATGAGCCAGAAACGATTAAGTGGGCGTAATAACCTTCTATATACATATAATACCCTAATTCCGAGTGAGTCACGCCTCTGGTGGGTGTGTGACTCACTCCGACTCTCTGGGAAGTCCGTGCTGCGGCCGAAGAAACAGTGGAGCACCTACTATGTTCCCTGTGACATGTGCTGAGGCTGATGTGCACATCGAGCATGTAGTATAACCAGACAGCAACACCCCGACGAATGAAATTAACGCTTGGTTTGCCCTAAGAATAAAGAAAATACCGATGGAAGAAGGCCGTGGAGCAGCGCATGCTTGTCTGGGCAGTCTGCGGTAAGGCCGAAGAAACGGTTGAGCATCGACTGTTCTCTGTGAGGAACAAACGCCATGCAGCAGAGTCCTTCATGAAAAGCTAACAGCTCCTCAGCTAGTCAAAAAATTCCCCACATTTTATGGAATCCCAAGGTTCATTACCGCATTCACAAGCGCTATCCACAGCCAGAACAATCCAGTCCATGCCTCCCATCCCACTTCTCGAAGAGCCATTTTAATACTACCCTCACATCTACGCCTAGGTCTTACAAGTGGCCTCTTTCCCTCAGCTCTCCCCACCAAAACCCTGTATGCACCTCTCCTGTAACTCATACCTACATGACACACTCATCTCATTCTTGCGTGATTTCAGGCTTCCGCCGAGATGTACACGAGATCTGCGCTTTTCTGGGATATTACGCAGCGTTGAGTGGTAGTTCTGTACCGACGTTTCGGGACAACCTATAGATCCCACCACTTCTTGACCTTCTTGACCCTTGAAGACGGGACCGATAGGTTGTCCCGAAACGTCGGTACAGAACCACCACTCAACGCTTCGTAATATCCCAGAAGAGCGCAGATACCATCTCATTCTTGATTCCAGTACCCGAATAATATTTGGCGACGGCCCAATCAATCACATAATCAAAACCAAGCGGCAGCGACTAGTATGCACATGTCATGCGAGGGATCGATCAAGAAACCCCTAGGAATCAACATGGTCACCATTTTGGTGATGTGCACAACACATCTTATCAATCTGCAATCAGATATCACTGTTGATGTACCGCTGATAATGGGGAAGTTATGTTAACTGCAATGTATATCAGACGAGTGAAAGGGGACGCAAAATGACAGCGATCGAGGCACGAGGGATGCAGTTATAGCACTGCTGACGTGTGTCTGTGTTCGGTGAAGCAGAACTATCGACCAAGCTAACGGACGGACCGACCGACACGAGGGTTACCCGCGGGAAGCAGGGAAAGAGTTCAAAAACATCAGGTGGGCGGTGTAAGCACGCCAACACGAAACGCAGTGTGTGTATACACGTGTGTAAAAACATGTCTTTCTTACTACTGTATATCAGTCGATACTTTAAAGCAGCCGTCCCAACCTTTTGTGTGTGTAGCAAACGGTACGTGACCCGCGACCTTACCGTGAAAACGGCAATAGTCAGTGACATTTACTGTAAATGAACTGACACTAATACCTTTTCTTGAACACTACATAACATTGCAACTTATTAAAAAAAAATTAAACTTTTAATGTTACTTGTCAAATCCAATATTTTTGGGAAAATATTAATTCACAAAAATACAAGAAACAAATCTTTATTTTAATAATTCATACATGTGCCGGGGCACGCGGTGGCGCAGTTGGTTGAGGCACTGCGCTACAAGCCGGAAGGTCACGGGTTCGATTCCCGAAGGTGTCATTTGGAATTTTTTATTGACATAATCCTTTCGGTCGCACTATGGCCCTGGGGTCTACTCAGCCTCTAACAGAAATGAGTACCAGGAATATTTCCTGGGGGGTAAAGGCAGCCGGTGCGTAGGGCTGACCTTATTAACATTATTAACCTCAGAAACTATGGCCCTGGGGTCGACTCAGCCTCTAACAGAAATGAGTACCAGGAATATTTCCTGGGGGTAAAGGCAGCCGGTGCGTAGGGCTGACAACCTTATTAACATTATTAACCTCAGAAACTATGGCCCTGGGGTCGACTCAGCCTCTAACAGAAATGAGTACCAGGAATATTTCCTGGGGGGTAAAGACAGCCGGTGCGTAGGGCTGACAACCTTATTAACATTATTAACCTCAGAAACTATGGCCCTGGGGTCGACTCAGCCTCTAACAGAAATGAGTACCAGGAATATTTCCTGGGGGGTAAAGGCAGCCGGTGCGTAGGGCTGACCTTATTAACATTATTAACCTCAGAAACTATGGCCCTGGGGTCGACTCAGCCTCTAACAGAAATGAGTACCAGGAATATTTCCTGGGGGGTAAAGGCAGCCGGTGCGTAGGGCTGACAACCTTATTAACATTATTAACCTCAGAAACTATGGCCCTGGGGTCGACTCAGCCTCTAACAGAAATGAGTACCAGGAATATTTCCTGGGGGTAAAGGCAGCCGGTGCGTAGGGCTGACAACCTTATTAACATTATTAACCTCAGAAACTATGGCCCTGGGGTCGACTCAGCCTCTAACAGAAATGAGTACCAGGAATATTTCCTGGGGGTAAAGGCAGCCGGTGCGTAGGGCTGACAACCTTATTAACATTATTAACCTCAGAAACTATGGCCCTGGGGTCGACTCAGCCTCTAACAGAAATGAGTACCAGGAATATTTCCTGGGGGGTAAAGGCAGCCGGTGCGTAGGGCTGACAACCTTATTAACATTATTAACCTCAGAAACTATGGCCCTGGGGTCGACTCAGCCTCTAACAGAAATGAGTACCAGGAATATTTCCTGGGGGGTAAAGGCAGCCGGTGCGTAGGGCTGACAACCTTATTAACATTATTAACCTCAGAAACTATGGCCCTGGGGTCGACTCAGCCTCTAACAGAAATGAGTACCAGGAAAATTTCCTGGGGGGTAAAGGCAGCCGGTGCGTAGGGCTGACAACCCTATTAACATTATTAACCTCAGAATTAGATGGAGGTGAGTGGGAAACTTTACAACCGGGTAAACACACCCCACCACTACCCACTGAATAAGTGAATGGGTGGGCCCCACAGCCGGTCTGAACGATTTGGAGAAGATAAAAATCTCGTGCCCCTTCCCGGGAATCGAACCCCGGATCGCCCAGTCAGCAGGCCATTCATTCCGAACGAATGCCTCGTTTAAAAAACACGTGCACCTCCACGTGTATATATCTTCGTGGCGTGATATTTAATTACGCACAGCTGTATGTTTAATAATAATAATAATAATTCTTGGCTCAACAGCCCTGTATGGGCCTGGGCCTCCTCTTGCCTCCTCTTGTCGAGGTTACTAAGTCATGCGCATTCATGGCAGCTGGTGACCGGCCAGCTAGCCGCGCTTAGTGTTCTATCGATCCTGATGTGCACGCCAGAGCCATCTGGCAGGCAGTCAGGAGACTTGGATGAGAAATGGAGGCAATCTGGCTTACGCAACATTTTTATTCATGCCCGTAAGGTTCTTTTACATGCCGTAAATCTACGACATGGGACCGACGGCTTTACTTCCCCTCCGAAGGAAGTGGTGCTCCGGATTTTTATCATCCTTAAAAATCCATCGACCTCGGTCGGGATCGAACCCGCGAACCTTGGGTCCAGTGGCGAGCACGCTAACCACTAGTCCACCGAGGTCGACACAGCTGTATGTTTATGTCATATAAAAAGCTGTATAATACGACTAACCGGCAGTAACGGTGTAAAATTTCTTTCCCACCTTCACCCCCCCCCCCCCCATTTCCCTTTCCTTTATCACTTTCGTATCTCTCCCACCTTCCGAACTCTGATTTGTTAAATGTTGAAGAACGAAGTTACATCTTTATCCTTCAGATGGCCCAGTTTCGAATACAGAGCTGCCACCTGTAAAACTTACAAGTTACTATGGAAACGGCGCGAGAACGACATAACATACATAATCGATCTTCTCTGTGGTTTATTTTACGACGCTGTTAGCGCAGGTATCGAACAGTAGGATGACTGGTGAATGATGAATGGGAAAAGATTTGGAAGGAACCAGGGGTTGTGACCTAATTGATGTACTGCTCCAGCCAACGTCGATGATAAACAATCTCCTATAACACACACACACACATACACACATAAATGTCTGTTTCCGCCCTCCTAAGGGACTTATTTTAACGCAACAACAATGAACTTTGTCAGTACAGCCACCTTCTGCGTTGAACATTCCCACCACACATATTACTCAAACTGCATGATATTTTCAAAGCCAATAACTTACATCAGTGGTTCCCAAATTTTTTCGGTCCACCACCCCCTCGGTTCCCTATACACACCCACAGCGCCCCCCTAACTTTAAAAAAAAAACAAATGCGCTTTTGTTTTCACTTTTATTTTATATTTAAAAAATCGTTTAAATAAAATTATAAGAGTTAAACTTAATGTTTTATGTGTTAATTGATAAATTATTATTTATTATATTTTTTATGATTAACAATAATTCATCTAGCAATAGTTTATTAAAAAATATGTGCTTGAATAAGATTCATAAATTAAAATACTAAGAAATTTAGTTCATTTTTTATTTTTAACACAAAAATTACTTTATTTGAATTTTATTATAAAAATAAATGCGCCCCCCCTGTGATAATAACAGCACTCCCTTCCACCTCTCGTACCTATGAGCGCCCACCTCGGTAAACCCACCGCCCCCCAGGGGGCGGTACCGCCCACTTTGGGAACCACTGACTTACATGAACATTACACGGACCTCCGATCTCTCAAACTTTCGCTGTGATACTAATGTACTACCTTACGAAGACTACTAAAGTTTGGTCGAACTCAACTATGACGTCATGAAATGGATTGAATATTTTGTGTTGTTATAAACGAGTGTCGTTATAACGGAGGAGTATGATATTGTTAGGAATTAACTGACACGATATATCTGACGCTATATACGAGATGTCGCATAAACCAATGTCGTTATAACCGGGTTCGACTGTATTATGAGGGACGGGACACGTTGTGACTACAGACGAAGGCCGTTCAGCGGCAAAATATGAAGACAGGCAATGTACGTATAACGTAACATTGAGGCGCGTTCGCGTAACCATTGTTGCCGTCAAAAAGCAATAAGTATTACATATTCTGAGTGTGTCTGTAGCCTTAGTTATCCAGCATGCAATGCGCATGCGCCGTATTATATTGTCATCTGTGGCCTGTCTGGCTGTACCATATTTTTACACATTATCTCATAAACGACGCGATTTTCGGGAAAAAAAAGTTACTAAATCTAGCCTTGGTTATGTGAGATTATGTCCTCAGAACAGTGACTATGACGACTGCTATTCTGGTACGTGACACCGTGCAGTTTGGTAGTGCGGTACCAACGTGTTGCCTCCATCTTCAGCACAGAGAGATAAACTCTGTTCTCATGTTGGCAGACCATTTCACCAGAAAATAGGAACCCATTTAAAAAAAAACTACCGGATGTCACACTTGAAAGACGAAAATATCGAAATCCTTGTTACTATTAACATCTGGAGAATCACGGCTCTCTCTACAGAGTGGCCGAGAAATCACCGTACCTCTACTTACCTACCAAGTAGATCTCTCTGTCCATGCAGTGTGCCGTATGCACATACGGCACCACATGGCCAATTAGATAGAGGCACCGTTACTTCTTCGCCACCCTACACAAACAAGTACTAACGACAAGGCGATTCATAAAATTCGCTCCGAGGTCTGTTTCCCCGGGGCTAAAGTAACTGGAACGTGACACTAAACACTTCAATCTAGTGCCAAGATCTACAATATGCGGAGCTGTTCCTCCACACCCTCTCTAGTCCCGCAGACATGATTCTTGAGCATGTTACGTCAGCGTCCTGGTACTGACATTTGTCTATGGATTTGTCTATATGTCTGTGGATGCTTTTATAAGGTGTGGATGTTTTTGTAATGTGTGTACGGCGTTCTAATGTGTGTACTTGTATTTACTGTATGTATTTTGTTTTGTAATTGTGTATAGTTTGTTTTATATTGTTATTTTTATGTATATTATATGTTCATTTGTATTGTGTGTACTAGTGTAAGGACTACTGCCACCGGGTGAAAACATTTGTATTGTGTGTACTAGTGTAAGGACTACTGCCACCGGGTGAAAACATTTGTATTGTGTGTACTAGTGTAAGGACTACTGCCACCGGGTGAAAACATTTGTATTGTGTGTACTAGTGTAAGGACTACTGCCACCGGGTGAAAACATTTGTATTGTGTGTACTAGTGTAAGGACTACTGCCACCGGGTGAAAACATTTGTATTGTGTGTACTAGTGTAAGGACTACTGCCACCGGGTGAAAACATTTGTATTGTGTGTACTAGTGTAAGGACTACTGCCACCGGGTGAAAACATTTGTATTGTGTGTACTAGTGTAAGGACTACTGCCACCGGGTGAAAACATTTGTATTGTGTGTACTAGTGTAAGGACTACAGCCACCGGGTGAAAACATTTGTATTGTGTGTACTAGTGTAAGGACTACTGCCACCGGGTGAAAACATTTGTATTGTGTGTACTAGTGTAAGGACTACTGCCACCGGGTGAAAACAATTGAATTGTGTGTACTAGTGTAAGGACTACTGCCACCGGGTGAAAACATTTGTATTGTGTGTACTAGTGTAAGGACTACTGCCACCGGGTGAAAACAATTGAATTGTGTGTACTAGTGTAAGGACTACTGCCACCGGGTGAAAACATTTGTATTGTGTGTACTAGTGTAAGGACTACTGCCACCGGGTGAAAACAATTGAATTGTGTGTACTAGTGTAAGGACTACTGCCACCGGGTGAAAACATTTGTATTGTGTGTACTAGTGTAAGGACTACTGCCACCGGGTGAAAACATTTGTATTGTGTGTACTAGTGTAAGGACTACTGCCACCGGGTGAAAACAATTGAATTGTGTGTACTAGTGTAAGGACTACTGCCACCGGGTGAAAACATTTGTATTGTGTGTACTAGTGTAAGGACTACTGCCACCGGGTGAAAACAATTGAATTGTGTGTACTAGTGTAAGGACTACTGCCACCGGGTGAAAACAATTGAATTGTGTGTACTAGTGTAAGGACTACTGCCACCGGGTGAAAACATTTGTATTGTGTGTACTAGTGTAAGGACTACTGCCACCGGGTGAAAACAATTGAATTGTGTGTACTAGTGTAAGGACTACTGCCACCGGGTGAAAACAATTGAATTGTGTGTACTAGTGTAAGGACTACTGCCACCGGGTGAAAACATTTGTATTGTGTGTACTAGTGTAAGGACTACTGCCACCGGGTGAAAACATTTGTATTGTGTGTACTAGTGTAAGGACTACTGCCACCGGGTGAAAACAATTGAATTGTGTGTACTAGTGTAAGGACTACTGCCACCGGGTGAAAACAATTGAATTGTGTGTACTAGTGTAAGGACTACTGCCACCGGGTGAAAACATTTGTATTGTGTGTACTAGTGTAAGGACTACTGCCACCGGGTGAAAACATTTGTATTGTGTGTACTAGTGTAAGGACTACTGCCACCGGGTGAAAACAATTGAATTGTGTGTACTAGTGTAAGGACTACTGCCACCGGGTGAAAACAATTGAATTGTGTGTACTAGTGTAAGGACTACTGCCACCGGGTGAAAACATTTGTATTGTGTGTACTAGTGTAAGGACTACTGCCACCGGGTGAAAACATTTGTATTGTGTGTACTAGTGTAAGGACTACTGCCACCGGGTGAAAACAATTGAATTGTGTGTACTAGTGTAAGGACTACTGCCACCGGGTGAAAACAATTGAATTGTGTGTACTAGTGTAAGGACTACTGCCACCGGGTGAAAACATTTGTATTGTGTGTACTAGTGTAAGGACTACTGCCACCGGGTGAAAACATTTGTATTGTGTGTACTAGTGTAAGGACTACTGCCACCGGGTGAAAACAATTGAATTGTGTGTACTAGTGTAAGGACTACTGCCACCGGGTGAAAACAATTGAATTGTGTGTACTAGTGTAAGGACTACTGCCACCGGGTGAAAACATTTGTATTGTGTGTACTAGTGTAAGGACTACTGCCACCGGGTGAAAACATTTGTATTGTGTGTACTAGTGTAAGGACTACTGCCACCGGGTGAAAACATTTGTATTGTGTGTACTAGTGTAAGGACTACTGCCACCGGGTGAAAACATTTGTATTGTGTGTACTAGTGTAAGGACTACTGCCACCGGGTGAAAACATTTGTATTGTGTGTACTAGTGTAAGGACTACTGCCACCGGGTGAAAACATTTGTATTGTGTGTACTAGTGTAAGGACTACTGCCACCGGGTGAAAACATTTGTATTGTGTGTACTAGTGTAAGGACTACTGCCACCGGGTGAAAACAATTGAATTGTGTGTACTAGTGTAAGGACTACTGCCACCGGGTGAAAACAATTGAATTGTGTGTACTAGTGTAAGGACTACTGCCACCGGGTGAAAACATTTGTATTGTGTGTACTAGTGTAAGGACTACTGCCACCGGGTGAAAACTCAATTGCAGTAAATAATAATAATAAATAATAATAATACAGCGTACGAGCCCTGCTGCTACTACTACTGCTACTACTACCACTTTTTTCCATGGCGTAACAGCCCCTAGTTGGCCAGGACCTCCTCACTCTCGAGGCTTCACAATCACAACCACTACCACCACCATTACCAGTTCCACGATCACTATCAGCCATCCCCATATAGAACCCCCAATTTTGTTCAAGAAGTTTCAAATTACGCTGAACTTAACTTTATCCCCTCGAACCTTGAACTGCAGCACGGGAGACCATAACACCCCCAAATTCTAACACACACAAAAAAAGAGCGTAAATAGTACCTTGCAGTTATGGCGACAAAGGTTCATGAAGCCCGTCATTCAATCGTATCGGTGGCCAAAAAAAATTCAATCCAAGCCCACAAACCCTTATCTTCCAGTTGGTCTACACCTCGGTCGGTCCATCCCTGTACTCCAAAATTTTGTTCAATAGATATTACGCATTCAGTGCAAAACACTTGTTTTGGAGATCTTCAAGCGGCCCTTGTGCAACAGAAGGCTGCTCATACACTGTTCTAAACAATGTGCAAGTGGAAATGGCTGTTCGTGAATGGTTGCGAAAGCAAGTGCCCAATTTCTATCCCGAAGGAATTTCCATATTCGTTACAAGATGGGAAAAAAAACGCATCGATATGTTTGGGCATTAAGCTTATGTTGAAAAATAATGATACTTCAGTGGAACTGCGTCATCGCTTGGCGTTATAATGACTTCTAGCTTAATTCGTGCGATCTAGGGAACCTTACTTACTGAACGCATCTGTATGCGTCGCCGTTCTTTTCAGAAATGTTACCATCCCCTGTACAATGAACAGTACAAAAGGTACTCATTCTAACGAACGGAATGGAAGAATATATCAGTATATATCCGTTGTATATATCATTTATTCACAGGACCCGATCCGCTTTGGATTTAAGGTCAACATATGATGCCACAACACTAGACGTTTCCACCAACAACATATAATTATACTCTGTTAAAAAACATATTTTGTATAGAATATTTCAATCCTGTTTTATCTATATGTGATTTACAAATGGCGGCTGTAATCTTTCATACGATAGAGATATCAACAACGCAGCCTACAACAGACTCTGGAACCACACAAACAGTGGCTAGTCAGTGACGGTTGGTTTTAGATTTGGCAACCTGTGCTGCCTGAGGATGGTGCACTAGCACCGAAACATGTCGCAGCTTTGTGTATAACACTTATATGTGAATATTAGTGTGCATTTGGTTGGTGTAATAGACTGTGTTGGAATGGGAGAACGCACTGACACGTCACTGTTGTGCTACAGGACAACACAAAATCTTAACAGTTTTTAATACGGGAACTGCAGGTAATGTTAATTTTAGTTTGTTTTGAACCTGGATGTACCTTACCGATCGGCTGAGCACCGACTTCCAGCTAGCACGTAACCATGGCAACTGGATGTAATTATTAGAAAAACCTTGGGTTTGCTATGGGTTGGGTTCGGTGCCTCGCCTAACGCCCCAGCTTGGCTATGCACCTCTCTGCTTCGACCCAACCTCACAGCAGACTATATCCGCGGGCTGTACTAGCTAGTGTTGGGTACAGTCGAGTGCACTGAGTCTGCCACCGTAACTACTGGAACTCAAATACATGAATGTGCTATGCACTGGAGATTAAATGAATACCTCTAAATAAAACAATACGAGGGACCCAGTTCGAATCTACACCTACCCATTTTCTGTAATGAGTTATTCATTTATTCTAGGGGTGAGTGAGACCACGTGTCTCGTGGAAGTGCCGTCTCTAACATGCCCACTGTGGACATCACTTGTCTCGTGGAAGTAAAGGTAAAAGTAAAGGTAAGTTCTCCCTAGAACGGGTCACGAAGGCCCAGAGAGGGAGTAAAGGTATAGATCTACCCTTTCTTTAACCCTGGCACTAGATGGGGGTGGGTGGTCAACTCCACGCCCCGGCTGCTTTATCCCCGGGAAAGAGACCCAGTACCCATCGTATAGAAGGCTGGGTGGGCCCCAGGGCCGGTCTGGACGGGTGCGGAAAAACTCGCCCCCACCTGGATTTTTTTTTTTTTTTTGCCTGTCCGGGGTTTTTCCCCTTTGATCCATTTTTGTACTGTCTAAATCCTTTCGTCCTTCATGTCACTTTACGCTCCATATTACCGTCCTTACAACAAACACAACACAAACATCCATGCTCCCGGTGGGATTCGAACCCACGATCCCAGTAAGCGAGCGGCCGCAGACCCACGCCTTAGACCGCACGGCCACTGGGATCGGCATTTGATCCCTGGACAGTCCAGCCCGGAATAGCTCAGTCGCTATACCGACTGAGCTATTCCGGCCCACTGTCTCGTGGAAGTGCGATCTCTAACATGCCCACTGTCGAGATCACGTGTCTCGTGGAAGTGCGATCTCTAACATGCCCACTGTCGAGATCACGTGTCTCGTGGAAGTGCGATCTCTAACATGCCCACTGTCGAGATCACGTGTCTCGTGGAAGTGCGATCTCTAACATGCCCACTGTCGAGATCACGTGTCTCGTGGAAGTGCGATCTCTAACATGCCCACTGTCGAGATCACGTGTCTCGTGGAAGTGCGATCTCTAAAACAATGACACGGGGAAACCGAAGTGCTCGGACAAAAGCCTGTCCAAACGCCACTCTCTCCACCACAAATCCCACATGGACTGACCTGGTAAACGGGTCTTTGTCAGCGAGAAGCCAGAAACTAAACGACTAGCCGTGTCATGGCCGCCTATCTTCCTCCCTCCACGCAAATGCTGAACACTTCAGGGGTTTGGTAAGGAAACCTGAGAGAAAGACCTAGGCGTTGGTGGGAGGATATCAGAATCGGATCTTAAAGAAATCGATTGGAAGGGCGCAGACAGGATTCATTTGGCCCAGGATAGGGACAAGTGGTGGGCGTTCGGCTCCTTAAAATGCGGGGAATTTGACCAGCTGAAGAACCGAACTTTTCAAGGAAGACTCTGCCCAATGCAGTCAGTTACTTGAGCATGTCGATGTAGCCTCAGTTACTTGAGCATGTCGATGTAGCCTCAGTTACTTGAGCATGTCGATGTAGCCTCAGTTACTTGAGCATGTCGATGTAGCCTCAGTTACTTGAGCATGTCGATGTAGCCTCAGTTACTTGAGCATGTCGATGTAGCCTGTTACTTGAGCATGTCGATGTAGCCTCAGTTACTTGAGCATGTCGATGTAGCCTCAGTTACTTGAGCATGTCGATGTAGCCTCAGTTACTTGAGCATGTCGATGTAGCCTCAATTACTTGAGCATGTCGATGTAGCCTCAGTTACTTGAGCATGTCGATGTAGCCTCAGTTACTTGAGTATGTCGATGTAGCCTCAGTTACTTGAGCATGTCGATGTAGCCTCAATTACTTGAGCATGTCGATGTAGCCTCAGTTGCTTGAGCATGTCGATGTAGCCCTAGCAGTATGTAGCCCTTTTGAGCATGTCGATGTAGCCTCAGTTACTTGAGCATGTCGATGTAGCCTAGTTACTTGAGCATGTCGATGTAGCCTCAGTTACTTGAGCATGTCGATGTAGCCTCAGTTACTTGAGCATGTCGATGTAGCCTCAATTACTTGAGCATGTCGATGTAGCCTCAGTTACTTGAGCATGTCGATGTAGCCTCAGTTACTTGAGCATGTCGATGTAGCCTCAGTTACTTGAGCATGTCGATGTAGCCTCAATTACTTGAGCATGTCGATGTAGCCTCAGTTACTTGAGCATGTCGATGTAGCCTCCTTCAAAACTCATCCAATCCATCGTTTGCGATCGACAGCGACTACACGTAAATGTGAACCCGACCCATGGTGCGTGGTGTTCTGAAGTAAACAGCCAGTTCCGATCTTCAGACATCTTTTCAGTGTTATTATTGTTGGTTCATTCATTTCTGTGAGACTGTATTACTGAAGCACACACTCTGTAGACATTAACTCTGTCCGATACAAACTTAAAGCTTCGCGCCGTCTCGTCGCCGTTAATTGACAAATAAACGTCACAGTTTGTAGCGATGTGTATTATCTCTTTTATAGCAGATTTCAAATACGTACTCCAATGGTCATCAGTTATGGCCACCAAACCGAACGCTAAAGACGATGTTCGTCGTCCACCAAGACTGTTTTACACTCTCACAAAACATAACAAATATGCTTATGTTCAAAGTTCTATTGCACATCGCAACAACTAAGTGCCGCTGTGCCGTTCCCACACTACATTATTGCGGCCACCAATTGTTATACTGGGCATCTTGGCAAGACATGTACATTACTCTCATCATGACATCTGGCAACATGGTTCAAAAGGTGACATCTGGGGCCAGAGAGGCATGGTGACATCTGGGCACACAGAGAAGCATGGTGACATCTGGGACAAACAGAGAGCATGGTGACATCTTGGGCAAAGGGCATGGTGACATCTGGGGCACACAAGCAGACAGCATGGTGACATCTGGGGCAGAGGGTATGGTGACATCTAGGGCACAACAGAGAGCATGGTGACATCTGGGCAAACACAGAGCATGGTGACATCTTGGGCAAACACAGAGCATGGTGACATCTGGGACACAGACATGGTGACAGGGCAAGAGAGCATGGTGACATCTGGGCAATAACAGAGCATGGTGACATCTTGGGCAAACACAGAGCATGGTGACATCTGGGACACATACAGAGAGCATGGTGACATCTGGGCAAACAAGGCATGGTGACATCTTGGGCAAACACAGAGCATGGTGACATCTTGGGCAAACACAGAGCATGGTGACTATCTGAGGCAGAGGGATGGTGACATCTGGGACACATATACAGAGAAATGGTGACATCTGGGGCAAACAGAGAGCATGGTGACATCTGGGGCACACAGAAGTGGTGACATCTAGGGCTCAACAGACGAACATGGTGCACTTCCATAAGCTTACATCCTTGCCTTAAGGGTATGGTGACATCTGGGACACATATACAGAGATAATGGTGACATCTGAGGCAAACAGAGAGCATGGTGACATCTGGGGCACACAGAGAGCATGGTGACATTTTGGGGCACACAGAGAGCATGGTGACATCTGGGGCTCACAGAGAGCATGGTGACATCTGGGCACACAGAGAGCATGGTGACATCTGGGGCACACAGAGAGCATGGTGACATCTGGGGCAAACACAGAGCATGGTGACATCTTGGGCAAACACAGAGCATGGTGACATCTGAGGCAGAGGGTATGGTGACATCTGGGACACATATACAAGAGATAATGGTGACATCTGGGGCAAACAGAGAGCACGGTGACATCTGGGGCACACAGAGAGCATGGTGACATCTGGGGCTCACAGAGAGCATGGTGACATCTGGGGCTCACAGAGAGCATGGTGACATCTGGGGCTCACAGAGAGCATGGTGACATCTGGGGCTCACAGAGAGCATGGTGACATCTGGGGCTCACAGAGAGCATGGTGACATCTGGGCTCACAGAGAGCATGGTGACATCTGGGGCTCACAGACAACATGGTCACTTCATAAGCTTACTCCTTTGCCTTAAGTATGTACAGTAAGCCAATAACGCAGTCTGTGCTCCTGCAGGCAACACGCAGTAAGCTGCTTTCCAACTAAGCATCATACATGGAGACGTCACGGGGCAGTGGCGTTACAGATCCACACATTCTTGACCTCTGCACTAGATGGAGGCAAGGTAATCCGCTTTACCACGAAGTACGGGCCCCTGGTATCTATGTGACCTGGCGGCTAAACAAACACCACAGCTGATGTGTATACTATGACGAACAGGGAAGTCACTTCCCCTTCCAGGAATCGAACCCCGGTTATCCGGGAGGAGCAGGAGTCGCTATAGTGACAAGGCGGCCTTCGTCAGTAGGTTTAGTAACACTTGGCCTCAACTGGGCCACTTAAAAGTCTGTATGAACCGTTCCTCAAAGATCCTACTTAGTCTCTCTCTCCCATGATACTCAAAATGTGTGTCTAAGTAGATACATTTATCGGTTCCAAAACGCATACCGTCAATCATCTGAAAAGTAATTCTCCATTAACATTACAACTAAAAATAAGCTTGTGTAGCACTTTCCATGAAAAAGTACGTTTTATTGTTGCCGGCTACATTACATCGCCATTGAGTGTTCGGATTACCGAAAAAGGTATAAGAGCCCTTTTCCAACAGCGTGTTTGTGGCGCCACGAATAGCAGCGCGACTTACCGAACCATTAGCTATATACAGGGCATACACAAAAGAATGGTGCGGTTTTAATAGTGAACAATATTAAAACCGCACCATTCTTTTGTGTATTCCTGTATAATGGGTGTGTTTCCACGCAGAAGCGCTTCAGAAACTGCAGCGCTACAACCGCAATCGCTCGCCTGTCCCCGCCACCAGGAGCGCCACCACAACTTCGACGCGCCACAGCTATCGAAACATTGTCTCTTACGGAGCCGTTTCCACGAGCGCGTTCTATTAGCTTCAGACGCACTACTACGTGTGGCGCCACGGCCCTACGTACACTGCCTCTCTTACACGCAGCTGCTACTATCACGCCAGGTCAGGTTACACTACTACCATTATGAAGATCTATTGTAGCTCGTTCTGTCGCTACAGTGAGAATTACTGTTGCTCATTTTGTCACGTGTAATCTGTACTTGTCTGGGCAGCTGGTGAAATTCGTACTGAGAGCTTAATAAAAAATGAAAAGACACTTTATGGAAGTAATCCACCTATAACAGACAAGGGTTTCGGTACACGACAGAATGCTGGGGAAAGATAGTGTTCGGTATGCAGGAACAGTAAAAAGGTGCATTCCATTTTACAATACACATACATTTCGGTTACATTCTTTACTTTACCTCAATGCCCTTGGTTCATTGCTTGCCGACGCACGTATTTATTTCTGTATGGTTCATCTAACGCGGGCGTCGGTAGCTCTGAGTATATATAGCATCCGTTCCTAGGATGTTTAGTGAATTGGTGGGGATGTGGAAGTGGCCGTGGCCTAATTTAAAAAAATGCCCTGACATTTGTCTAAATGGACTGACCGAAACGATGGAAACCGCCAGTGCCGGAGTACAACCTGGAGATGGCTCACGCAGTAACCCGCCTGACTCGTGTACACAAGTATTTTTCCTTGCATGTATTTCGATTCATGTTAATCATAATGACAAATGCTACAAATACAAATTTCAGGCCTATTTTAAATCAGCTGAAGTTGTGAACTGGGTTGCATGAGAAATAGGAGCGGAACTGATACACATTCAAAATACAGTCGAACCCGGTTATAACGACATCGATTTAAGTGACACATCGCACACAACGTCAGATACTCTGTGTACCAATTAATTCCTGACTATTAACCATAACATTATACTCCTCGGTTATAACGACACTCGTTTATAACGACAAAACATATTCAGTCCGTTTCATGACGTTATAACCGAGTTCGACGTACATACACCAAACCCTTGTTTTACGCCCTAGTTGCGTTCCTGTAAAAGTGGGCGTAAATAAAAACGCCGCAAATCAACCATAATATTCCCATCAGAAATAATGGGTCAGCCAGCCAAAGAGTGTTAAACTGAAAAGAAGACAGCGAAAATTAGAAAGTGGTGTAAATTGGCAAGGGGCGTTAAACAAATAGACGTAAAACAAACAGGCGTAAAACAAGGACTGTGTGTACTACAGTCTACATTTCTCTATTAAATAACTTTACAGTGGACTCAAACGGTGAAGGCCACTTGCGACTGTCAGCACATTACACAAATGAAAACCAAAACCGAAGTACCGGGCCCGTAGCAAAGGCAGTGCCACTACAAATCTGGCAGCAACATGACGGAATCTGCAAAACGTCAAAGACAAACACGCCGATCAGCCCGCTAACAAACGTGCGACACACGTACCGCATCCACGTGTTGCCTCTGTTGAACCGCCGTGGTAACAAACAACTCATTTTCAAAAATGTATGTAGAGGGCATACACAAAAAATGGTGCGGTTTTAATAGTGTTCACTATTAAACCCACACCATTCTTTTGTGTATGCCCTGTACATACAAGACGTTTTGCGCAGTGTTATAGAGCGCTTTGTGTAATCAAAGTGTTTATTGTGTGCTTCTGACAAAGGCGCTTTTTACGTTTACGCATACATCATATACAGGGTATACACAAAAGAATGGTGCGGTTTCAATGGTGAATAAAGGGAAATCGCACCATTCTTTTGTGTATACCCTGTATATATACATATGTATGTACACAGTATAATACAGCATTAGAAACGTATTTACGTATACGCTCCCGCACTGGAAGCCGCTGCAAACAGTGTTCATAGTCTGGCTACCGGCCTGCTAAGTCAAAGGTAAAGCTCACCCTAGAACATGCCATGAAAAAACAAAGAGGGGAGTAGAGGTATAGCTCTACTCTTTCTTTAACCTCGGAGCTAGATGGGGGTAGGTGGTCAACGCCACGTACCGGCCGCTTTACCCCCGGGAAAGAGACCCGGTACCCATTGCACAGGAGGCTGTGTGGGCCCCACAGGCGGGTCTGGACGGGTGCTGAAAATATCGCCCCCACCGCGATTTGATCCCCGGACCGTCCTGACCACAGAGAGTCCCTATAGCGACTGAGCTATCGCGGCACGTACTAAAGTTTAACTGAACCTTCTCTATTCACATCATCACGCAGGCTAAAACAGAATCCAACAGAATGCCTTCAGGCTGCAAGAACATTAAAATAGATAATTCAGTCCGTCTCAGATGTGACGTTGAATGTCTAGTTACCGACGTTTCGAACGATCGCAGTGTCTTCGTCTTCAGGGTCAAGCAGTCCAAGAAGAATGACTCCAGCACTGCCTGACCCTGAAGACGAAGGCACTGCGATCGTTCGAAACGTCGGAAGTACACACCCAATAATAATAATAATAATAACAATAACCATGGCTCGACAGCCCTATATGGGCTTGGGCCTCCTCTTTCCGAGGTTACTTGGTCTTGTGCATTTGTGGCAGTGAGTGACCAGCCCACTGGCCGCGCTGTTCGACTCAATCCTGATGAATCAGGAGACTTGGGTGAGAAATGGCCGCTGAATTTTGCTTACGAGTATTACTAGTTCTATTCAAGCCCGTAAGGTTCTTTTACATGCCGTAAATCTACGACATGACACCGACGGATTTACTTCCCCTCCGAAGGAAGTTGTGCTACGGATTTTTATCGACCTCGGTCGGGATCGAACCCGCAAACCTTGGGTCCAGTGGCGAGCACGCTAACCACTAGTCCACCGAGGTCGACATACACACCCAATTACAGCGTCATATCCTAGAACTGGAACTTCCATTTTTAACCTCAGAACACACTGCGACCAGCATGCGGCTCCCCGCCTGTTGCAGATTCTTTGCGCAATGCTGTTTTTAAAGGTCAGCAATCGGCGCATCAAGACAACGCACAGCTTATCCGCTGCTCACCGTGCTGATATATACATATATATACAGGGCATACACAAAAGAATGGTGCGTTTAATAGTGACACTATTAAAACCGCACCATTCTTTTGTGTATGCCCTATATATATATATATATATATATATATATATATATCTGCAATTTGACGTCAGCACCCGCGCACAGTGCCGGTAAGAATACACAAGTGAAAACTGTTACCTAATGAAGACGAATTGTGGCGTGAAGGTACAGTTCCAAACATTCTTAATATCGGTACTACCCAGAGAGGGGCAGTTAATTTCAAGCTCCGGCCGCTTTATCTACTGAATATGAGAATGGGTGGATTCCAGCCGATATAGAAGTTGTGGCGAAAATAATCCTGACCGTTCAGACAGTAGCCGGTAATAATACTGAGCTATCCCGTTATTAATGGCTATAAGAAATTACGAGACAGGCAATGTACGTATAAACGTAACAGTGTGGCGCGTTCGCGTAACCTCTGTTGCCGTGCAACTGCAATAAGTATTACATATTCTGAGTGTGTGTCTGTAGCCTTAGTTATCCAGCATGCAAAGCGCATGCGCCGTATTATATTGTCATCTGTGGCCTGTCTGGCTGTACCATATTTTTCCACATTATCTCATAAACGGCACGATTTTCGGAAAAAAAGTTATTGAACATAAAATGTGTGTTTTGATTTTCTCTACAACTTTTGTCTGAAACATTTCTCATTCTAACAAGAATTCAGCGAGATATTGTCATAAATGTACATAGGTCTTCATGTAAAGTACCCGTTATTCTTGTCAGATTTTAATGAAACTTGAATTTTCTCGAGAGATTTTCGACAAATACTCAAATACCAAATTTCATAAAAATCCGTCATCTGGGGAGCAGCGTTGTTCCATGTGGACAGATGAACGGACAGACATGACGAAACCAATAGTCGCTTTGCGCAATTTTGCGCACGCGTCTAAAAACGTACGAGACTTGAGTGACCTAGAATACCAAATTTCGTTACAATCGCTCAGGTGATCAAAAAACGTAACTGCAGGCACACACACACACACACACGTGGTGATGTTATCAGACTACTTTTCTGTCCTCAAGACAGAAAGCAGAACTTTTTGAAGCTGGTTCTACAGAACTCAGCTTGTCAAACGACCTGCGATGCAAGCAGAGCGCGTAACACGCCAGAAACACTCTTAACGCGTCTGACATCCTGGACTCCTCCACTTCGAATCTTATCCTATTACCAGTTCCCCCAATACCGATCATGGTTTTTCTCAGTTTCTGGCAGCAAAATATCGGCAGAAGACAAAACATATTTCTCAGCCACTCAAAATCGCACACCTCAGCAGCTGAAGCAGACTCGAAAAATGAAATCAACAGAAACAGGCACTTGACTTCAGAAGCACGTCTAATCCCGCATTTTCGACACTCGTTTTACATCGGACATATCTGATTCGCTTTGAGACTTTCCCCAGTGAGTCGCGACCGTTACATCTCAGACGGCAGGCAATTCCTCCAGCTCTCCTGTAAATTACGTCACATATACTATAGGCGTTTAACGCCGTCTGCCAAAATTAGGAGTCCAAGAACCATACTCAAAATTATGTCTAAGTTAAGCAGTTTAACAAAATGCAAGATCTGACGTTTTCTCAGTGGTGCTGATGATAAGTCATGTCTTCTTGGATGTCACAACATGTCTACTTTTGTTGGATAGCTCAACACTGAAAAACGGAGTCACTACTCCCCTCTGAAACGTCGATAAATATTTACCAGTCGACGTGGCGTAAACATCCCAGAAGCTACGACTTAAAGTATTACACACTTCTCTGAAAAACTAAATATCTACTTGTAAATCAACACAAATGCCTCCTTCTGACAAATTATTTTATTCGATTTGTGTATTACGTAACAGCCCTGCCAGTGTGTCACGCTGCGCAGCAATGAATTATGGGATTTTCAGCGAATGTGAATTGTAAAGGACATTGAAGGAATGGGCTGTGGTCTAATGCGGTACTGTCAAAGTACTAGCCGGGAGGAACTGATGAAAACAAAGACAACTCGTCATAACTGTTCGTGTCCCGGCTGACATTCGAACCAGAAGAGTCTGAAGATAAGTTCCATTACTTTACATGGGTGGGATGAGCTAATTTAAGGGGAGGAGGGAGTCTAGAAAACAGATTAATTCCTGTTGTTACATGACTTGAAACAATCACGACGACAGAATTAAATAAAAATTTCTCGGCGGCTGAGAGTCGCGTCACGTGGTTCAAAATAAACCGACGTTTCAAAGACCGTTATAATCGAGACGGAGTCGGTCTCTGAAATTTGAACGACCTAACACGGCTGTCGGCCCCAGACGTGTTTACCTTATTCCTGGTGTATTGAAGGACGTGTTTTCTAATGCATAATGTATGCGGCGATAAATGGTGGAAGTTTTGTGAAAGATAAACCAGATAATCGGTCAACGGCCACGACCGACCGCCAACGTGTGCAGGAACCACAGCAAAGCACTAACACCTCAACCAGGACACTTACAGACCAGAGAACCAACCCTGCTTACTGAAAACACCTCGCAAGTTGTGTTCACCGCAATGCGTACGTATTCACTACAATTTTTTCCCCCTTATGGCTCGACAGCCCTATATGGGCCTTGGCCTCCTGGTTTCGTCGAGGTTTCCTGATCACACACATTTGAGACACACCACAGTCGGCAGGACTCCTCTGGACGAGGGACCAGCTCGTCGCAGAGACCTCTACCTGACAACACACAACACTCACAACAGACAGACATCCATGCCCTAGGCGGGATTCGAAACCACAATCCCAGTAAGCGAGCGGCCGTAGACCCACTCCTTAGACCGCGCGGCCACTGGGATCGGCTATTCACTACAATTACCAATGTCAAATTCAAGACCTCTAGACAAGAACAAATGGCGTAACTTGGCTAATAACTTTGGAGATGCAAAGTCGACCATGGGTATTAGGAACTGTAGTTTACGAAGAAGTCAAATTAGAAAGATGGTGAAGATTCGTTTGAACCAGTCCTTAATATACAACGACCTTAGCCAAACAGCACAGAGAATTTACGGTGTGTCTGTTGCTTTGTGCACGGTGGCTCAGATGCCTGTATTCTGCGTCCCGTAAAACGCAGGGTTTTCATATTTTTCTGCCTTTACATCAAATAATGGTCTAGAAAATATTCCTATTCTTTATTTGCCCCTTATGAACTCAGTAGCCAAAAAAACTATTCTTAAGTAGAAAAAATACTGGAGGGGCATTTGACCTCTTTGCACCCCAAGTTAAGCCTATGAATGTGGGGATACAGTTCTCCAACGCCCGCTCTACGCACAAATGTTTCCACATTTCACTTCTGGCCTATGACGACACAGCCCAAAGCGCTTGTCGCTAGATAGGGTTGTCATCCATAACGGTCAAGCTGACAGTGTCTGTGCACGCCATTAAGGTAAACGGAGAAGTAGAAGTAGGCTATAGCTCCATTCCTTCTAAACCTTCGCACTAGATGTAGATGAGTGGCCACCTTCAAGCTCCGGTCGCTTTAAACCCCAAAGAACCTACGGTACCCTCAGAAAAGGAGTATATTTGGGTCCCAGAGCCGGTCTGGACGACAACAAAAACTCTGTCCCGCGTCAAATCGAACCCCGATTACTTGGTCGTCCGGCAAGTAGCCTGGTCATTGCATTTAATGCAATATGCGGGTTCCTGGTTTATCATCCAAACATACAAAACAGGCCCGCTCAACCTTTCATGTGGTGAGAGCGACTGCGGTGAAGATATCTGCGCCATTCTGGGACATTACGCAGCGTCGAATGGTAATCCTTTAGCGACTTTTCGGGCAACTTATCGGTCCCATCTTCAAGGGTCAAAAAGTCCCGAAACGTCGGCAAAGGATGGCCATTCAACGCGACTAAAAACTGAGAAAGTTTACCTACAGAGTATTTCCTAATAAACTGACAGTCGCTCAGATCGTCACAAAATTCATGAACCTTTATGGAACCCTCGTTACCATGTCCACATGTTCATAGCAGCAAAGCAAATCTGTATTTGACTACACCAATTCAATCCACACTCTACCGCCGTCTCTTTAACGCCGATTTTAATATTATCCGCTAATTACCCTTAGGTTTCCGAACTGACATCTTCCCTTCGGATTTTCAGATCAGAACTTTACATGTATTTTTCATAAACTCATTTTCCTTGTGATATATCTGAAGGCATGTTTCATTCGTTCTGCAGTCTGACTTACGACAGGTCCGTAGCCTCTTCTACAGCGAGTTCTCCACACAGTGCGATCTAGTGCTTCCTCTTTCAATTTCCAGTATCTTCTCTTTTCCTTAAGGCCATCCAGTAGCTGCTTACGTCTTCTCCCTCGTCTTCCCGTCATTTCTATCCTTCCCTCTAACTTTCCTTCAGTCACGTGTTTCAGAAGGCAGTTTCTACGCAAGATGTGACCAATCCAGTTAGCCTTTCTTCTTTTTATTCTATGTACGATATTCCACTCCTCCTTCACTCTATGTAATACTTCTTCATTTCTCACGCGATCGGTCCAACTGATCTTCTCCAGCCTTCTCCAGCGCCACATTTCAAAACTTTCCAGGTATTTCTGATCTACTGTCCGAAGTGTCCGGGTTTCATGCACTAATAAGAAAACGTATCCTCGCACAAGTTATATTACAATTACTCTCTCGTTATGTTACTCAGTTCATAATTTTACAAAAACACATGTCAAAACCCTTCTTCCCATATCTTACTGCATATCACGGTCAAGTGAACAGCACGCCTGCTTTGTAAGCTTAAGGTCCAAGGCCCAAGCCTCAGCCCGCAGACCTGATATTCTGATAACGTTCATGGTTTTCCTCTGTCCCTCCAGGCGAAAACCACGACCTTACCTCAAACTACGCCATGACTTTTATTCCCCATACTTTCCATGTCATCATCAATAACTCATCATTCGAGGCTATATGATCTGAGCTACTGACATCATCGTTAAACAAAGCATAAATGAGATCTTCGCTCTTCTGGGAAGTTACTCAGCGTAGATTGGTAGTTACCGACGTTTCGGGACAACCTATCGGTAACCATATTCAAGGGTCAAGCAGTCAAGAATTCTCCTTGGCCTGCTTGACCCCTGAAGATGGGACCGATAGGCTGTCCCGAAACGTCGTTAACTAAGCACCAATCAACACTGCGTAACATCCCAGAAGAGCGAAGATCTCATTTACACCGTGACGGAAGCCTGTAATCACGCATAAATAGGGGAATCTAGAATTCGTCAAAATTGGCACCCAGCATGTTTGACTTGTTGGTTCATAGTTATTTAATGACAGCATACCAACTGCACGATGTTCCTTATTAGCTATAAATAACACTGCATGATCATTATCATTATATGAAACGAGAAGCATGCATAGAAGTTCTTTTGGTCCGTCTCAAAGTCATTATTATTTCAGCATGACTGAAAAAAAAACCAAGAAACATGTCACACAATACTGCAACTAAATTTTCAAAATACATAGCGGGGCTCAAAAGCTCAATGTGGTCTGGTGGTGTACATTACAACCAGTGGTGATGGTGTAAATCAGCTTAGAACAGTGTGATGTTTCATGACAGGAAAGTGTCGCTAAGAACTGTGTTAGTTCTATCAGTTGGTGCACACATATCAGCTGTTACATTCTTTATCGTGTCGTCCATAAGAGCAACAGGGCTGCAGACCTCCCAGGAATTTTGAGACAAATTAAACTAAATATCTGAATAAAAGTTTTCATTAGAAGTCGTAACAAAAACTTTTATTCAGATATTTCTTTTAATTTTTCTCAAAATTCTGGGGGGGGGGGGGGGCTGCACCCCTACAGCCCTCATGGATGAGCTGCCCTTGCTGCAGTAACCCAAGTGATGATGTTGCTGTATTAAGCACAGAAAGGTACACAGCTCTTCATTCGTTCTGCAGTCTGTCTTAAGACAGGTCCGTAGCCTCTTCCAAAGCGAGTTCTCCACAGAGTGTGATCTAGTGCTTCCTCTTTCAATTTCCAGTATCTTCTCTTTTCCTTAAGGTCATCCAGTAGCTGCTTACGTCTTCTCCCTCGTCTTCCCATCATTTCTATCCTTCCCTCTAACTTTCCTTCAATCACATGTTTCAGAAGGCAGTTTCTACGCAAGATGTGACCAATCCAGTTAGCCTTTCTTCTTTTTATTGTATGTACGATATTCCTCTCCTCCTTCACTCTGTGTAATACTTCTTCATTTCTCACACGATCGGTCCAACTGATCTTCTCCATTCTTCTCCAGCACCACATTTCGAAACATTCCACATACTTCTGATGTACCTTCCGAAGTGTCCACGTTTCACACGGCTCTTACACAAAAAAAAAAAACAAAGTATTCACAGTACAAATTTGTAATTATGTCTTACAACTACACTAAATACTCTCCACTTTTTACCTATCACCTACTACAGGGACATCATTTTATCTCACAGCATTCGTCAGCCACTTCCCACTGGCTTGCTTAACTTATACAACGTCAATGTGCAATGAACAACGTGCTTGTTAGATACGACACGTGCCTTAGGGCTGAGGAAAAACACTGCCAGCACGTACGTATAACCCTAATATTAACTGCAATGTATTCAGTCGACCCCAACTGATGGCAAATCGGAGAAATGGCGAACCCTGTGGTGCGTGTCATCACATGGAAGTCTCAGTGAAGCTGTGTTCCGAGCTGTCAGACGAAATAATGTCCCTGTATATTACTTTCACATAATATTCTCCTCCAAAGAGCAAAAAGACAATTCGGAGGTTTTTAAACCACTTCTGAACTATTTCATAGTTTTCCTCAGAAAACATTTCAATTACCTTTACTTCTCGGTCTAAAACATTTCAGCTCGGAATATACCCCCTCTAACACATACTTGGGTATGGGGAGGTGGCTTAAACTTGAAATAAAAATATAAATGGCACAAGAATCTACAGAACCCCCACAACACATGGCACCTTAAATCAGTGCCACTTCTTATACATAAAACTGGTTCTTCTCAAAGCAGTGATATTCATTCTTTACAATAAACATTCGGATTCATTACATACAGTGTGTCCTAAAACTCACCAAGCTGAGATTATACTCATCTTCCAGGGTAACACAACTTTATGTACAACCAACCACAGCAAAAAGTAACAGCGCAAAGATACAGAAATTATTCAAATAGTTGTCTACATTGTTCAGGGCACACTGCACATTTCCTAAGCGTTGATTCATAAACAGTGTTTCCCTAGAACAAGAGCATAATCTCAATAAAGCAACCTTCTGGACACTCTATATACATTATTGGCTACACAACGACTACATACAAATGATTTTGATGTTGGTGAAACCCCTTAAAATAGCAGGGGAATAGATCAGCCACTGTTAATGTAAATTGTTAATTAAGGGTAGAAAAACTGGTAATACACCTAATCATGAATAATACACTGTATCCCTCCACCTGGCCCTCTCACGTATCCTCAAAATTAATACTGGCGATGGGTAAGTACAACAGAAAAATTGAATAATTTAGGAAGGAAAAAACCACAGAAATTGTTGACAATGCCATTATGTGTTCAAGTCAAAATCAGTTCCTTTCCCACCATACCAAAAGCATTAAGACTACACTACAGCGTGTACGTTACAATCACTGCGCTATCATTCCGCTACAACTTACTTTAATGTAATTCTGATATAAAGCAAAGCAGAATGGTTATGGAAGGACTGTACCGTTTCAGTTCACCACATGAGCATCTGCGGCACTTTATTCCGCGAAGATGAAGTTGACGTATGATGAAAAATTACACAGCAACGATACAGCAGGCATAAAGATGCAAGTTATCAACTATATGAAGCAAACTAAACCAAACGTGGTCTTCTGCGCACAGTAAATACAGTGGAACCTCGAACTTCGAACACAATCCGTTCCAGGAGACGGTTCGACTTTCAAGTTGTTCGACTTTCGAGTTAAATTTCCCCATAAGAAATAATGTAAATTGAATTAATCCGTTCCAGACCCCCAAAATTTACCCAATATAAAACATTTTAAGTGCTTATTTCAAAAGATCATAATGATAAAACAAGTATATTTAATTTCAATAATTGAAAATTTTTATTTATAATAGTACATACATAAAAAATATTGTATAATAATCAATCAATAATAATAGTAGGAGGGATATTACTGTTCACTGTAAGGTGAATTACCCTTCTTTCATCTGGACCCAGCAGAGAGAGAAGGCGACGACGTTCGACTTTCGAGTTTTTGTTCGAGTTTCAAACTCGGATTTTCCTCGAATTTTTTGTTCGAGTTTCAAGTTGTTTGAACATCAAACCGTTCGAAGTTCGAGGGTCCACTGTAATTCATAACAAGTGTCACAGAACACCGAAATTCACATACTTCTGTAGCAACCATGGTAACAGAAGTGTTCTGAAGGTCCTAAAACTTCAAGCCGAGTCTAAGAACGTAGTGACGTTAATGTAATTAACCACAACGAACAACAAACGCTGACCATCAAACTGCGGCACATTAGTAAAGAACAGATTAACACAATCACGCATGTAAACAGCTCATAGCTGTGCAATCACTGCAAATGCAGAATGCATCCAGAACTCATAAAATTATCAATAAAAATCACTACATCAAATCTTATGAATTAGGAATGAAGAAAAGATTACACTAACCAATCAATTTATTAGTATATGACTACTCATTACACGAGGAGCACACAAATCCCAGGCACCAGGTCGCCATGGTAACTAAATTCTGTAGGTGGTGCCTAATATTTGTGAATCCTCGGTCTGGAACGTCCTAATGTCACCCGTCACGCTTCTGACACCTAGAATTTTGAGGTGGCTACTACATTTTTTTAAAATATGTACACCCCCCACATTACACACTCCAACCTACAATATATATTCATAATATGTTCACTTCTTACACGGAAATTATATGTTAACGCTTCCAGCCACAGGCCTGGCCAACAACATACATGCTGAGCATTCAAGTCTTCTGGGATAGTGTGCTGTGTTATTGAATCAGTGGTTCCCCACGTCTTGAAGGACGACAGCGCCTTCACCTTCAAGCGTCCAGCAGGCCAACAAGACCGTCGGAAACCACTCACCCAACGACACAACGTTACATCCCAGAAGATCTGAATCCTCAACAACACCACTACCAGAAACACAAATATCACAATTCTTTTAAATTTCGCTCATCAAATTTTACCAATTCTTCATGAAGCCTGAATAAATCTTTGGGCTTTTTTCTGGCAACACAGAATATGGAAGGGCAGGCACCTCAGTGACCCGTGCACTTCGACCGTTATCGATCTTATGTGCATTCTGGCAACATCGTTCAATGACATGTCCCTCAGCCCATCCAATCAAATGCCAGAATATAATTAAAAAACGAGGTACAAGTAACACACCTCCGATCCAAATGCATTGTAGATGGTGTGATCACCGAACTGCGTTAACAATTCTCTGCATGAAGGTACCTGTTTTCTGGGACGTTATACTGCGTCACTGGGGTTACACTTCTGACATTTTCAGCAACTGCAGTGCCTTCATTTTCAGGGTCAGACAGTCATGACACAGCGTTAACATCCCATAAGACTTCAATATTCAAGAACAATGCTCTGAGAACCTCAAATCTCGCAGTTCACTCCACGTCTGAAGTACGCAATCCCTTACTGCCATCAAATAAAAACATCCACGATCAAAATAAGTTGCCTGCCATTTAAAAAGTCACACAGTGTCAAATTTGAAAAGCATGCTTGCCACAAACTGTAGCCAATCTTTCCCCAGTAAGTTCAGCTCATAGCCAAACATATTTCTACATAAATAGACATTTTAAGTAATAAATTTGATTTTTTCAAGTTGTGCAGCCATGTGACTCCACCTGCAAGTTGGAATGAGTTGGAATGAGTGTTTTTCCAGTATTTTTGAGGGTTTGAAACTCTACCCTGTGCAACAAGTCATTAATCAGAGATGCGTTGTTTGTGCCACTGCCACGCAAACGGGGGAAGCCCTAAATCCCGAGTTCATTAGGCTGACCAACGAGAGGCCATTCTGCTTCATCCCTAACTACCTT